>JBAGKK010000558.1:212936-238590 GCA_037177015.1 Euceroptres primus | reverse complement strand
CTGTTGTTAGAGAGAGAAGAAACGAGCTCGAGGGTCGTGGAGTGGGGGCCGAAAAATCCCACGTTCTGGAGACACTGATTGAAGCCCTTTATGACAACTTAAACTCCAATTTTATTTTTATTCACGATTAATATAAATTGAGTTAAATATGTAAGTTTGGGCTTCTTAAGAGGGTAGTACTATGTCTCGAGTCAAAAAAATACACCAGTCTTCTTTATTTATTTTCTAAGAAAGTATTTTATTTAATTCAAAAAATCTTTTTATTTACCAAAATACTACTCAAAAAGAATACAAAAAAATTTTACAACAAAATATTAATTCGTTAATAATTTTTAAGCAGCATGAAAAATAGCGCTAAAAAAAATTGATGTCGCTGGCGTTGATGATTTGAGCCCACTGGAACATCCGAAACAGAAAATTCCAAAAGATTCTTAATTTGTACAAATATCGCTATCGCTGGTACTTCGGAAAATAATTTTTTTTTAAATTAAAAAAATAGGGGGTGATTTGTCTAAAAATGTCAAAAAATTACATTTTTCAGCAATCATCAACGCCAGCGACATCAATTTTTTTTAGTTATATTTTTCATGTTGCATAAAAATTATTAACAAATTAATATTTTGTTGTAAAAGATTTTTTTGTATTCTTTTTGAGTAGTATTTTAGTAAATAAACAGATTTTCTGCATGAAATAATATATTTGCTCAGAAAATAAATAAAGAAAACTAGTGTATTTTTTGTCTTGAGACAAAAGGCAAAAACCCTTAAACCTTGGAAAATTCAAGTTTGACTAGATCGAAATTACTAAGCATATGACAACTTTTTCAAATATTCAAAAGATTTAAATTTCTCAATGAGATATTTAACACCAATGTATAAGAAAAATTGTAATTTAAAAATAATTCAGATGGCCAAGTTTCAAAAGAATTTTTGAATAATTAACTTGTAAAACAGCAACGATATAAAATGCGAATTACATTTAAAAACAATCTAAATGACCAAGTTTCAAAAGAATTTTTGAATAATTAACTTGTAAAATAGCAACGATATAAAATGCGAATTACATTTAAAAATAACATGTTTTGAAACTATTTTAAAGGGGGAAAATTTTGAAAGTGTTGCTGTTGCCAAATAGTACCGAAGGGGCTTTTTTATTTATAACTTGTAATCGTATAATTTATGTAAAAATATATTTTTGGTCTTATAATTAAGTTTCTTTCAAAAAATTTTTTTTAGTGAGAGTTACAAAATATTTTCTAATATTTTGTATTCCATTGCAAAATTTTTGGTCTAAGAATTTGGGGTAACTTAAAGGGGATGAAATAGAAGGATACTAATACTAAGGGGATAATCGAAGGATATTAATTCTTCGAAGGATCGAAGAATTAAGGGAGTGAAACTTTCTCCATACTATTTTTTTTAAATGCAACCATTTTCGGTTAAAAACCTTTGGTCTTGGAATTAGTTTACGCTCAGGACATTTTTTTAATTTTACCAATGGCAAAGGGGTAAATTTCAGAAATGTTGTAAATTCGTAGACTCAGAACCTATCTTTTTTGTTGAAATTGAGATTTTAATATCAATCAATAATTTGAGTTATTTTGCACAAGACAAATTAATCAAAATCTTGGTGTAGTTACTTTTTATAAAAAAAAAATATTCGAGAATGATATTGCAGAGCCCAAAGGCCCATATCTTCATGATTTTCTATAATTTTGAGAAAAAAAGCTCTATATTGAAAATCCATAATTTATTATAGAATACTTTGAGGGGATCAAGAATTTGGTAATTTATATTCCCCCACTTTTCTCTTAAATAAGTAACTTAAATGAATTTTCAAAAGAAGCCATAGATGTCTGGACCATTTCCACAACTCTGGCGTCTCTTGAAAATTCATTTAGGGGAAGTGTGTCTAAAACGGTCACTCCGCTAAAACGGTCAATCTTTAATAATTAACTGGTTAAAAGAAATAAATGCCAGTTTTTTGTAAAAAATATTGTGAAATGAAATTCACACCGATGACAAATAATTCTAAAAATGAAATATTATTGGTGTATTATAGTTCGTTCTCTAAACTTTCGTTTAAGCTTTGTAACAATTTATAATTGTGACTCAATTAAAAATAAAATAAATATAATAAAACAAAGACTCGGACAAAATAGTCATAATCTTGTGTGTATAAAACGGTCAGACGAAATAGATTTCGCGCCATCTGGTTACTCCTGGTAGAAATATTATTCCAAATGCTACGTCATATTTATATATTTATTTTCATATGAAATAATTACTTAAAGTGAATAATTCATAGTGGTCAAGCTATTTTTAAATAATTTAAAAGTGAACAATACATTAAAACTTTGAACAAATTGAATAATCTTTTTAATTCAGTGTAGTGCTGTAACATAACATCTCAATTCGTGTCGCACAGTAGAGCAAAAAAAGCATCTGTGGACAAATCAATTTTCAGACTAAACTACTCATCCGATTTGGACTTTTTTTAAAAAATTAAAGTGTATTAAATTCCACATCGTTACAATGGAGAAAATTTTTGAAAAATTTTCTTAAAATTTTTTTATTTAATAAACAAAATGAAAAAATTTTTTTCTGGCTTTTCAAGACTGCCAATGATTCAAAAAATTTTTTATTTTACCAAAAATGGTTCAAGTCAAGGCAAAAAGTCATTAAAAATTATGCCCAGCAGTATTAATTTAACAAAACAAAAATTTAAATTTTTATAAACAAATTAGTGAACAAAAGTTATATCTTCTTTATTTGCCTCATTTAAATACAGTAAACCAATATTTTCGGGAGAAAATGGAAACAAAATAATGCTAACTTAAAATTAAAAGAAATTAAACATCAATTCCTAATTGTTTGTAACAATTTAATAAACAAATACGAAATTAAGGCGTTTTAAATTAGATATATTTAGCTTTTTCAGCAGAATTAGCTATAAATATTTCATCAATGACCTTCTGCTGTGATAGTTGCACTGCAACAACAATCGTATTTTATTTTAAAAACTTTAATAAACAAATGCATTATTTGGTCATTTTTGAATAGACAAGCTTCGTTTTTTCAGCAGAATCAATAACTAGTATGATGCCAATGTGCCATGCTGTTTTACTTTACACTTAAGCATCAATTGTTTATTGTTTAAACAAATTTAGTTCACAAATTAATTATTTATTTTTTTGGATTTAGATTTTTTTTAGATAGATAGATAGATATTTTTTATTTTTCAATTTAGAAGCCATTTAAAATGGCTTTAGAAGTTATTTTAGAAACCGTAATATTTGTGCATGACCAAACTAACGCAATTCCTACTAGTTTTCCCAGTTTTCCGAATGGAGACCCTAATAATAATAGAGAAAATTAATCAGGGCCCCATAAAGAGCCGTATTACAATTTCCTCACGGGTTATGAGAAAAGTGGGGGAATATACTCTCTAAATCTAAATTAGTCATTTCTGACTAATGAAATAACGCCGATTCGTCCACCAAATTATTTAGTAACCTTTTTACTAATTCTGATTCAATAATGACTAATTCACAGTCAGATCACAGCCAATTCAATTAGTAGAAAAATTCACTACCGGAGTCAAATTCAGTACTGTGACTAAAGTGAATTAGTAGTATTTCACTGTGAATTAGTCATTAATGACTAAAAATTAGTAAAAATGGTTACTAAATCATTTGGTGAACGAATTGGCGCTATTTTATTAGTGAAAAATGACTAATTCAGATTGAGAGAGTAAATTACCGACATGTTGCTCACGTGGTCACCATGATACATGCCCTTAAATCTTTCATCAATGCTCTAGTCATTCTATTCGGAAATAGATTTCAAAACTTCCTTTTCATATTCGATTATTTCTTTATGAACGAGCTAAGTAATTTTTAAATGCCCCTCCTGTAAAGTTGAAAAAACTGAGATCTTGTAAAAAACTATCTTGGTTTTTTTGAATTGCAATTACTTTGATTTTAAAATAAAAGACAAACCTTTAAGGAAGTGCAGATTATTTAAAGTACTTTAGTCTATTTCATAACATTTTGTACTTTTTGCAAGTGGTCCTAAGCTACGAATTGCAGTTACCTTGAATCTAAACTAAAAAATTGGTAATGCGGCCTAACTTCACGAGGTTTTCGCGGGTTGATACTGAGACATCGAGCGCCATCTCGAGGTATCCAAGTATCTTGCCGCAGTGTCACGACCCGAGAGAGTACCAAAGTACCGTAGTACAAGAGTAGTACCCAGGAACCGCAGCCGCCCACTCGTGTGGAAAAATGATAGCAGCGTACTGACTGAGTGCCCGGGCTGTGCCCCTGGGGGTGGTGGGTGGACCGAGAGGGGGGTCGTTGAGTCGGGACATGGCTGTAAAGGGGGAAGGGGAGGGGGTTGGGGCTGCGAGAGGGCGACGAGATGCCTGCTCCCGATTCCCTTATCGCCGCGGCACAGTTGTGTGTGCCTTTATGAAGATCTGTCAAACTCGGCTCTCTCTCTCTCTCTCTCTCTCTCTCTCTCTCTCTCTCTCTCTCTCTCACTCACTCACTCACTCACTCACTCACTCACTCACTCACTCACTCACTCACTCACTCACTCACTCACCATCCCTTTTCACCCCTGCATCACCTACTCACACTCTCTAACCTTTCACCCCTGCCACTCTGTCAGCTTCGCAATACAAGTTTTGATACTACTCCAAGCATAGACGAAGGTAGAACGACATGTCACATGATTGTCGCAGTCTTTGTAAATTTGTACGAAAAAAGGGGTTGTTTTTATCTCCCTGGAAATTATTTTGTAAATTCAATCTCAATCGAGTTGCAGTATGTAGTTTAAACAGAAAGGTTCTTTTGCATTTGACATTTGAACAATTATTTGAATAAGAATGGGGCAATATTAATTCAACATTGACGGGGCTTTAAGTAGTGCAGCCCAATGTGTGTGCGTCCGAAATTATATCACTTCAAAATGACAACTAATAAGTCTGCCGTTTAAAGTAAAAAGATACATAAGTGACATTGTCGCTTAGGTCGACTTTTCCATTGCTAGGTTTAAGAGAATAACCCTAAACCACAAAGTCACGTATCTTTTTATTTTGGAAGGCAGAAGTGTTCTCCCCGCACAGTCAAAAAATCAAAATTATTCAATGTTTTTTATTTGTTATAATTATTTATTTAAATACCAAATATTTAGCATTTTTAATTTTAGTTTTACAATTAAATTAAGTTTTCTACACTCCGTAGAGTGGGGCTATTAGGTACAACTTTTACGTATTTTTTGAGGCTTTTTTAACTTTACGCACAAGAAAAATTGTTCAGCTTTTTCATTCTTACAGACAGTTAGAGGACTCAATTCTGAAGAGAAATCAATCATTTTTAGATTTTTAAATCATTGTCTACTTGCTAATAATAATTGTTGAAAAGTTGTACCTTCTTGTACCGCCGATCTTCCAAATAGGTACAACTATTGTTTTTTAAAGTTTTAAATGAATAAAACAATTTTTTAATTCTGAAATACTATTTAGAATTATTATTTAACTATTTGAGAATACTTTCTGATGATAAAGTATGAAAAAAGAGTTTAATTAAGAAATTCAGATTAGTTTGAAATTTCTCAAACAGAAAAAAATGAAACAATTAAACATCAACATTAATATTAACGAAATATATTTTTAGAAGGATCTATAATTTGTTTAACATCCATCTAAGATTCTAAGGTCATATCTAACCATTTAATTCACTCGACATCCCAAACTGAGCAATTTAACTGATCTATAATTTATAATTTAACTGATACAAATTTTCTCCTAGAAGCAAAAATATTTGCTGTGTTTTAAAATAATAATAATTACAGATAACTTTTTAGAGATAATATTTTCTCTTATAATTGATATTAAAATATTTAAAATGCAGCACAAAAACTTGATTCTGTCATCGACTGAGCTGCAAAATCGAAACTAATAGAAACTGAAAAATGAGGTTAGGTTTCTGACAGGTATCCTCATATTTTATACAGTTCTGTTTCGAAAACTATTAATTATTGTGAAATATCATTTCAACTTAGTTTTTTTAGAAAGAAATAATTAAAAAAGAAAGAAATACAAGAGTGCACAAAACTGAAAAATTAGCATATAGAACTTGCTGGACCAGCCGAATTGTACCGCCGAGCTTCGAATTTTCATTTTAGGTTTATCCGCCTTGATTTTATAAATCAGCAGAAAGATTTTATTAATTTTGAGGCTGACTACGCGGGCAGTATATCCTTAAAGAGGAATTAGACAGTCAGAAAAAAAGTTGGTCAAATTGCCTATTTCCTCCGGTTTTTCATTTTACACTCGAATCCCGGTTTAAGATGGGTTTTGGACATTGCCTGTCCTAAACCGGAATAGTCCTTGAGCATCTCGGAACACAAGCAGGGCCGTATGAACCACTTTCAGTCGTAATAATATGAATTATGTAGGAATAATATGAATTATGTAGGAATAATATGAATTATGTAACTGAATTATGTACACATAAATTTTTTACCATAAGGGATGAAAATTCTTAAATGACTTTGAAAAATTAATGAAAAAAATTTTCGACGTATTTTCAAAAATAAATACTTTCTACCCTCGAACCAACCAGCGCATATATTGAATACCACTGAACGAAATTCTAGGAATATCTTAAACCGAGATGTCTTAAACCGGTATTCGAGTGTATAAAGTTTTTTTTATCACATTCTTTTTAGTTGAAATGCGAAAAATTTTATTTCCAATTAAATAAGCCATAAAAAGTTTCAATCGGTTAAAAATTACACATGCTTTTTATTCGGAATCTATAGACAAATTTTAGTTTAGAAAACAGCTAAAATTTGTCTAAAGATTATGAAGAAAAAATTTTTGTAATTTTTGTCCAATTGAAGTTTTTGATGGCTTAGTTGATCAGATATAAAACTTTCCATATTTCAACTTAAAAAGTTGATTAAAAAACTGTTCAAAATTAAAAACCGGATGAAATAGGCGTTTTGACTAACTTTTTTTCCGACTGTCGGTCCAATTTCTCCTTGAGGACATAGAATTTAAAGTCTACATTTTAGAGGGATGATTTGGTTGCATGATAACTTGAGTGATTTTGATTGTATGTATATACTACTAATTATTTTTGGTGGAAGTTAGTTTTCTTGTTAGTTGGCTCTTCCACATATTTGCTGATTATTGTTATATAAGTACAAAGGCAATATTTTGTTCCCAAGGAAGTTAAAGCATGATAAGATCTCTCTTTCTCTCTCTGGTTCTTTCTCGCTTGCTCGCTTTTTATCTTGCCTCTTTCCCGTTTTCGTGCGATGATCGAGCGAACGTATACAGGGAGATCTCTGCACAGTGGAGATAAGGCCTTGCGCGATTTCTTAGAACGAATTCTGAGAGTTGGGTGGAAAGTAAGACAAAGTCTTTTGTGGTCTTTGTGAATCTTTTGCGATCCTTCGATTTTGACGCATGGGATAAAAAAAAGCTCATGTGAAAAAATGCGCAGGATTGAAAATCTGAAAATTGATTCCTTCTAATTGCCCTTCTATTTTCAACGACAAACTAAATACCGTAGAGTAGGGCTATTAGGTACAATTTTTACTTATTTTTTGAGATTTTTTTTAACTTTACGCACAAGAAAAGTTTTTTTCAGCTTTTTCATTTTTACAGACAGTTAGAGGACTCAATTCTGAAAAAAATCAATCATTTGTAGGTTTTTATATCATTTTCTACTTACTAATTATTCTTGTTCAAAAGCTGTACCTTTTTGTACCGTCGATCTTCTAAATAGGTAAAACTATTGTTTTTTATGTTTTAAATGAATAAATCAATTTTTTAATACTTAAATTTTTATTATTTAACTTCTTATTCTTTATTATTTAACTATTTGAGAATACTTCCTGATGATAAAGTATCAAGAAAAAAGTTTAATTAGGAAATTCAGATTAGTTTGAGATTTATCAAACAGAAGAAAATAAAACAATTAAACATCAGAAATAATATTAACGAATTATATTTTTAGAAGGACCTATAATTTTTTAACATCCAACTAAGATTTTAAGGTCATATCTAACCATTTAATTTACTGGCCACACAAAACTGAGCAATTTAACTGATCTAACTGATCTTGGAAACAGAAAAATTAGCTCTATATTACAATAATAATCATTACAGGTGATATTGATAAGAATGACATTACGTACTTTGAGACATTAGAGACTTTTCTGAAAGACTCGGTACTTGATTTCACCAATGGTTTGAATGACATAATTTGGAATCACTTAACTCGTGTAAGAGAAGAATTTCGTAGTTACTATCCTCATATACAGAAAAATGAGCAGTGAAGACTGGATCATAAATCCCTTTCATAAAAACTTCTGGGACAACGCTCTTCTTAGCAATTCGATAAAAGAAAAGATGATTGAATTAGCAGCTGATCGCACCCTAAGTCTTCAATTTCAAGAACAATAGTTAAAAAGTTTTTGGCATGCAGCATCCCGTAATTATCCTGAATTGAGTAGAGAAGCAATATCAGCTCTTTTACCTTTCCCAACTACATATTTATGTGAACAAGGATTTTCCGCCATGGTCCATGTAAAAACAAAATCTAGAAACAGATTGAATCCCGAATCAGGCATGATTCTTACACTTTCCATATTACAACCACGAATAGAAAAATTAGTAGAGTCAAGACAGACTCAAGTTTTACACTAAGCCTACATTTATTATAGAATTTACATTTTTACTCAAAGAATGTACACACTGATAATTACACGTTTAAATAAAACTTTCATAATTTACCATTATTGATATTTTTCATATTACTATTAATTAATAAAATTGAAGGAAGTTTTTTTAATTATATATTTTCTTTGATTTCTGTAAAAGAAAATGTTAAAACATCCAATAGGTTACATTATTTTTTCAAACTTTCTTTGCTTACCGCCAATTTAACATCAATCATCTGAATATAATTAATTTCCAGTCTAAACGTAGCTTGCATGGAACGGGGTTCGCGATTGTCATTTAGAGGACATTTTTTTAAAAGGTTGCAGATCTCTGGTATATGGGCATTTCCACGCAAAGTGTCATTTTCTCAACAAAAAAAGTTCTAAAACCAATCTTAAGGCATACATTTCAAATTTTTTTCCTACATTCTAAATACATGTAGAAACTCATTTTTTTATCTTGGTCAATATCTTTGCGCATGAGCGCAGTTTGCACAAAATATTTAAATTAATAAGTCCATAAATTTAATTGAATGAATAATATTTTATGAATGGAAGATGCAAGAAAGTTGTTTATAGTTTTTAAATGCTCCGGATACTTTCCAGTAGTTTGTAAATCACCATGATCTTGATTAAAAATATATATCGAGTGTCTGCAAAGAAATAATTATGCTTAAAGTTTTTAATTAAATTTTGGTATTAAAAACTCGTTAAAAATGGTTTCAAACATATTTTCTTATCATTAAACTATTATTTTGAATATAATACTTTTAAGAAACATTAAAAATATTTTATTAAACTCTTCTTTAATTCAATTCGTTAGAAAAGGGTTAACTTATTATAATAATGATAGATTTATTTGCCGAAAATTTAATATAAAAATGATTTTTTATTTTGTATTTTTACTAAAATAATGTTACTTTGCGAAAAACTTTAGCCCTTTCAAATATAAAAACTTCATTGTTCTAAAAAATATTTTTAGACGAGTCATTTGATAGAAACAAGTAATATTTTTCCATTATTTGGCTATTTTTTGTAATATTTCAAAATATTCTAACTTTTTGGGAAAGTTTTAGACAAAAGTTATTCCTTTCAATAAAATGGAACTTTTTTGAGAAACAAAATTTTTTTGTTGACATGTAACTTTTGAAGAAAAGCCATTTTTATACATATTTTGATTTTGATTTTTACGAAATACACATGATTTTTAAGGCACATAATTTTCCTTGCGAGAATGTTTTTTAGCCACCGCAATACATTAAAATAAGTAAAAAATTAATTCCTATCTTGATGCGCGCGATTTTTACAGCTACAGACGTTGGAGGGAACATTTTCGCTGAAATTTTGGAGGGGACATTTTAGCCTTAAATTGGACATAACTTTTGCGTGCCCTGCAGGATTGACTTGATCCGTGGTCAACTTTTCCGGCCCAACACAGTGCTTGATTTCCGTAAGCACAGAAAAGTGTGTTTCAAGAAGTCTTGGAGTAAAGTACGATGATGGAGGGGACATTTTTTCGACAAAATCAAAATTTTCGATGTTTAAATGTGTGATACTTCGATAATTTTAGAAGCACATCTTTTTCCTTATATGGTATCTGCAGGACACTGAAACCTAATAAAAAATCGAAAAATTTTTGACCTGGGTAGTTACGCGCACTTTCTTCACCTACAGACGTTGGAGGGGACATTTGAATCGTAAGAACGGTGAGACGAGTTTGAGATTTTCTTGTTGAGTTAGAAATCAAAGCACAATGTTAAATCCATGAAATTCAAGTAGCCCATGCTCTACTAAACTAGCATGATTTTTTCAGAATTTTCAAACATTGCGCAGAAAAGCTGTGAGAATACAAAGCATTCAATTTGTGGCTAGTGACAAATATTACACAGGTATAGTTTTTGGATTTGGTCCAACTATTATATGTTATATCTTTTCATGAGGGTTCCTTTAATGACCGTAAGCTTTCGTTCCTATTTCAGGGAGTCTGTCTGTAACTTTTCATGCAAAATAACTTGTATTTCAAGTGTAGGTTTACCTATAAAATCATGGTGACAGAAAAATGACACTTTCCATGGAAACGCCCATATATAAATAATATTAAAAGAACAAACTGTGACACTTTCTTAAAAGTTTATGCTTTTACAAAAATACTTGGGATCCATTCGTGTCAGTTTGTTGGCCATGAATCTTGACAAGATCAGATTTTGAAGCATTACTCATTTTCCCGAAATAATGTGCGATGAATGTTTGAATGAGAAGCAATAAGCACTGGCTATCAGAGGAAAAAGGCTTGATAAATCATTGAACGATCTTAGTTCCAAGAACAGAGAGGGAAAATGTGAGAAGGGTTTTCGTAAAGGCACATAAAGGATAGAGTTGAAAGGAGAATATACACTGTTCCGCAAAGTGTTCTTGATTCGAGTCACGCGTTCTATCGGAAATTAGAGCCGCGTCAACCACCCCTTTTCAGCAAGCGACGAAAGTTGCCAGCGACCGGGATGATTCGGAAAAGGGGATGAAAGGGGACTCACGAATGAACGTGGTGGTTAAAAGGGAAGAAGGGTGACTTTAGGTATCCCAAACATGTTAACTTTATTACCGCATGTGTTTATTGCCACAGTTTGTAATGACATGTAATCTTCATGGAAATTTATTACTCCTTTGTTATGATGAAATTGGTATGAATGCTTCTATTTAAATTAAAGGGTTGATCTTTGATAGGCTCTTGTAATTTCTAAATACAATTTTTTAACCATCCCAGAAGGTATGGATCTCGGACTTGAAATGACAGATGACATTCGGTTTGCGGAACGCTTGTTTTGCAGATAGGAAAGAAAAGTATCAAAAGCTTCATCGCAGCTACTCCCTTCCTTACAGAAACTGGCACATGGATATTTTCCAACAAATCAGCATTGTCTGAGTCGGGTTTTGTCGAGACGGGGGTGGCGGTAATGGGATTGGCGCGGTCGAAGACAAAGGAGCATCCCGTTACGAATCGCTCTTTGCTGCGGAGTGAACATGGCGTATCTACATCCCGTTTGCTGCCTATTCAGAAGTCCCTTTCTCCGCTCTCCTACTGAAGCTCGCCGCCACGATTATTACCGATACATCCACTTCGCGCCTTTTCATTCCGTTACTTCTCCATGTACCGCGAGATTAGCCGGTTACGTGTTACGTGTACCCACACATACGACTACTTTTGCACGTACGAGTCACGGAGTGGATCAGGTATCCATAATCCAATGTCGGTGTATTCTAGTTAACTTCGAGTGCGACACGTGCACCTACTTCAACCCCTTTCAAATATATCCGGAGTAGATGGAGTTTCGCGACGAGTGTGTCTCTTGAAAGTTCTGTCTTTGCGAAATAAAATGATCAAAAAGAGGAAGAGAGGGAGTGGGCTAAAAGTTAAATCGTCTTCAGTCGATATGTAGCTCCCCGATTGGGACTCAAGAATGTATTATTAACGGGGATGAGAATGCGAGATCCAGAGGAATATGAAAATAGAACAATGCTGCTGAATGTAGGGCTCGATACATGCATACTTGATGCATTTATATCGGTGTCATGAATTGTCAAGATAGAAACTGTATAATGCGATGTTTAGAATGTTGCTGCTGCTCATATCTCACGTCAATCTCTGACACTGAAACTCGATTAATCGTAACATTTATAACACGCACACATAAAAATTGGTGTAAGAACTGCATTATGCATTGTTATAATTCACAACTTTCAACTTGGCTTTTACGTTACGTTGACTTCGTTACGTTTTACAATTCTCAGTGTGTTGTGTAATATTTAAAACAGCCCTTGACAAAGTTTATTAATAACTGAAAGTACCACATGGCAAAGATGGTATCTTGTTATTTTAAAAGAGGAATTAGAGCACATTGGGATAAATAGTAGATTGTAAAAATCATACAGAATTAAAAGTAGATTACTGACATACTAAATCCAGAAGTATCATTTTTGATCCGAATTGGAACAAAACGTTACAAATTGAAAACTACATTACTGCTACATAAACCTATCTACGGAGTGGTTATATAGCTGTCAATTGTTTATAACGTTTTGATCAAACTTCGGATCAAAAATGATACTTCTGGATTTAGTGTCGAATATTTGGTAAATAAATTATACATAACGTTTTTCACAAAAAATGAAATTATCCGCGTCGTGAAATCAAACGATACGTTCGTTTTACGACAATTCGATCAGAATTTCACGACAAGCACATCGCTTAGATAATAATGAATGCACGTCAGCTCGAATAAATTTGATTCTTTCGATTTCGTAGATGGTACCGCTATTCGAGAAATCACATAAACCTCGATTTATCTCGAATCGAGCACTTCTCTGAGATCCTTCGTCGCTTTCTCCAAACGCCGTCGAAATCGACCATCGCCACCGCCTTATTCAAAGAACAGGATTAAGAGGAAGAAGTGGAAGAAGCACAGTGTGTCGGGTGAAATGTACCATCCCGGTACGGATAACTGTAAATCATAATTTAAATCGAGGTATCTTTTTTTCTTCGATCCTTGAAATCCTGCCCCTCTTTCCCCTCACTTCGATCATGGAATCCCGCGCCTGACTTTTTTTGTGTTCTCTTTCTTGTGCTTACTTTTATCTTGAGATCTAGTGCAAATGCACCTTTTAAGATCACGACCATCGTGCAATACCTCCCGTGTAGGCACAATTTGAAAACGGAAGGAAAGTTTGAGATTGGGATTGATAAAGTGATTATTTGAAAAACATGTACAAAAAATTGAAAAGAATTTTTCCCTTTGCTATGATGAAAAAATATGGCAGAAAAGTAAACCACCTGTACCTTTTATTAAGTATTTGATTTAAAAAAGAACATACATATTTATTTCGAACAGGGTTAAGAAGTTTAGGAAGGTTTCAAATTTTAAAAAATCGAAATTGAGTGAGACACAAATTTACTTTAGTGAAAATTCATACTAATTGAAGGGTGACACGGCATAAGAGACTAAGCCACATTTTGGTGATTTTTCAGGAGAGACAAGAAACGTTCCGTAAAATCTAATTTTGAATTAAAAAGAAGCAAAAATCCTCTCTCGAGATTCATCAATACTGAATTGAAGCGTGAAAAGTTTCATTGAAAAATGTTATTAAGTTCCGAGAAAATGAAGGGAGAGTATATTTTTTTCACTCGGGGCGCACATTTTCTCAAATTTGGCCAGTGATTAAAAATACAATTTTCAATTTCAGAAAAAAACACAAACTTGATTTCAACTTATTAAGTTGCTGATTCGACACAAAAAAAGTTTGATTGGAAAATTACTAAGTCATTAAGTTCCGAGAAATGGATGGGGAATTTTTCTTTTCATTCCAGATGCGCGTTTTTTCAACTTTGGACGCTGATTAAAAATCCAATTTTCAATTTAAAAAAAACTTGCTACCGAGGTACTATCAGGGTGTCTAACGATCAGGACATTTAAAATTCCCGGTTTTTTCTTGGGCAATTTTTATTCCCCGATCAAGATAAAAATGTCTTTTTGAGACTTTTGAAAGTGAACATGTACATAAAAACGGGAATTTTAACGTAATATACATATACAAAATTTATATCGTAACGAAGATAATTATTTATTTACACGTCCCAAGCTTATGTTTAATCCCAGACTGAATAATAAATATTAATCGAAAATACATATTTTAAAACTTTCGTAACTCGTAAAATAAATTTTTTTAAACTGAATCACAAGAAGTTGCTTAAACGCTATTTTAATCTGAAGAATAAAAAAATAAAAAATAAGTATAATCTCGATCAGAAATAAAATTCCCGGGCTTTTCCCGGTAAAATAAAATTCTCGGGATTTTCCTAGTTATTTCCCGGTAAAAAAAAATTACCAGTAAAATAAAATTACCCGGTTTTTCTCGATTTCCCGGTCCGCTAGAAACCCTGACTATAGTACTGAATTGAGGCATGAAAAGTTTGATTGAAAAAAGTTATTGAGTTCTGAGAAAATGGAGGGGAAATTTTTTTTCGGTTCAGGCGCATATTTTCTCAATTTTAGGCAACGATATGTTAACATCTTATTTTCAATTTATAGACACAGAAGCAAAGTATATTTGGAGCTATGGAGTTTCAAACGGTTAAAAAATGTTGCAAAGACTTGAAAAAACTTGAGAAAAATTGTTTTAAAAATTGAAAAAATGCAACAAAAAAAATGAAAAATTGAAAAATGAAATTATAAAAAATTTCTTTTGTCACCATGTTTATTAAAATTTATCTGATTTTTTTCAGCCAATAATATAATTTAGGACAAACAATGGCTTAGCCCCTTATGCCTTCAATTACTAGTACTTTTTAACAAAATCAAAAATTGAAAACTCCTAAAATAAACAGTGAAATACAACCAATAATTAGTAGAAATTTTACTACAGTAAATTAGTGGCTCAATTTTCAATAATTCTTTAGGGAGTTCTTAATGTCATTCTCCAAATACAAATTCATAAAATGTTCACTTTTTCCCCTAATTTGACATTTAAAAGTTTGTGCCAACGTGATCACGTGACCAAGTATTATTTGCACCCAGAAAAATGATAAAACCAATAACTCAAAAACGTTTCCTGTAGCAGACAGTCGTTTAAAGGAAAGGAAAACACAAAGAATGAAGTCCACCAATAAAAATAAATAAAAAATTAGTTTTCGGTGACATTTTAAGAAAATTATGGAACTTATACATTTTTTTAGAGCTCACAAAAAAATACGTGCATGAAATAAGTCTGGCGTGGAAAAATTCGAGCAACTGCTTGGAAAGAACTCGCGAATCTGAATACAATCGTGAGATATTAGATTCTTATACGCAGACAAGAGCTGGTATAGCGTATTTACGTGTTTTCAGGCGCGTGCGAAAGGGGTAAGTCCTTTTAAGGGAGTCATTGGCCAAAAACGGTGGCGAAAGGGAAAGTTTCCTGGTGAAATCGTAAATCTCCTTTTAGCTCGCACCTATTCATAATAAATATGGTCGCGGGTAAAGAGGTTCCTTTATTTATCCATTAGATACCGGGAAATCCATTGCGCATTCCCGACAATATTAAATACTCCTCTTTCCACTACACACGCACGCGTTTTCTGCTAGATACTTGTATGTACATACAGTACGAATAATAATTGTTCTAAGGCTGAGAAAAAAACTGCGTGTACGTAGGTACGTACCTAGCGTGCCGGTCGTGCGCTTATCGACGACAGATCGCGTCGTTAAGTACGTATACATTTGTATGTAACACTGAAAATACTACACACAAGTAGCATTATTACCGCGCTAAAAATGCACTGCGTACTTGCTTCACTCCCTTTTAGTATGTTGAAAAAGAATTTTTATGTTCGATTTTTCCGAGATTCTATATTTATAATGATTGGAAATATTATGTAGTATTCATAGAAAATTTTAAACCTTCGAGAGGATACTGTTTTCGTTTGAAATTATAAGAAACTAAGTTATATGGGGCATTATTTCTCAAGTGTGCCCAGCCCAAAAAAATGAATTTGAGTCCGATTGAGATTTACAAAAAGTTTAGTCCTATTAGATGGCACTTCAAACAAAAAAAAGATTGATCAGTTTGATCAAAAACTCACCAAGGTTAGAAGGGGTGAAATTTTTGTACTTTGCGCAAAGAGCCTCTATTTCAGATATAAATAACTTTTTATGTACAATATATAAAATATTTTGACCCAAACGTTTTCAATAGATTTTTTTTCCAATCTTTCGAATGAAATTTTTAAAAAAATTTGAAAAATTCAAAATTTAGCCATCATCTTTGAAAATCAAAAATATTTTTCGACCTTTTTTTATAATTTTAATTTAATTAATTAATTATAATTTTTTGAACCTTTTTTTAAACTAAAAATAAAGCTGAGATGCTTACTTTCAGATCCTTGAATAGCAAAATGTTTTTTGTTGTTTTTGAAAAATTACATTTTAATTAAGCTGGTAAATTTAAAAATGTTTCCTAAGCGCGAAAAAAATTCGGAAAAATTTTTGCATGTACAGTTTTCCATAAAAAACTATATTGCAAAAACGGAAATTAATAAAAAAAAATTTTGTTGATGTTAGAATTTTTTGAAAATTTTTTTTTGGTTAATTGCATATTTTTAATGTGCAATTTACATGTAATGCACATAATATAACATGTATAAATATTATTTGTACATTAAAAATGCGCAATTAACCAAATTAAAAAACTTCATTTTTGAAAATTTTCAAAAAATTCTAGAAACAAAAAATTTTTTTTTAATTTCTGTTTTTACACTATTGCTATGAAAAAAAATTCATTGTACATGCAAAAAATTTTTCGATTTTTTTCGCGCATAGGAAAATTTTTTTGAATTTATCAGGTTACTTGAAATTCAATTTTTCAAAAACAATAAAAAACGAAATATCCACGATATCCACGAAATTTCGTGGATTCTTGGGTTCTTTTCAAGAATTTTACATATTGATCTGAAAGTAAGCATCTCAAACTTTATTTTTGGTTAGAAATATAGAAAAGAAGGGTCGAACTTAAAAAAAAATCAAAAACATTTTTGATTTTCAAAAATGATGGCTAAATTTTAAATGTTTCAAAATTTTTAATTTCATTCGAAAGATTGAGAAAAAATCTATCGAAAACGTTTGGGTCAAAATTTTTTATATGCCATACAAAAAAATCGAAATAGAGGCTCTTTGTGTAAAGTACAAAAATTTCACCCCCTCTACCTCGGCAAGTTTTTGACCAAACTGATCAATCTTTTTTTTTTTGAAGTGCCATCTAATAGGACTAAACTTTTTGTAAATTTGAGCCCAATCGGAGAAAATCATTTTTTGGGCTGGGTAAACTTAAGAAATAATGCCCCATATGCGAACAAACTTCATGCTGCGAACACTTGTAGATTATTATTAGTATTTAGTGCGTAAATTTTTGCAATTTTCAGGTCCTGAACATGCATATGGCGAACTTTATTTAAAACTATAGAAAAAAAGGGTCGAACTTAAAAAAAATCAAAAACATTTTTGATTTTCAAAAATGATGGCTAAATTTTAAATTTTTCAAAACTTGGTCGGATTTGGACCTGTGTGGACCAAATTTCTTGGTCATCTTATTGTACATTCCATGCCAGAAGTTCTTTAAAATAAAGCTCTAAACAAATTACCGACAAATTACATGCCAGAAGTTCTTTAAAATAGAAGCTCTAAACAAATTACCGACTGTTAATAATATAATTAATTAAAAATTAATTTTTACCTTAACATTTTTTTAATTAGAGTTTTTCTCTTAGAAAAAGTATAACTATTTCCATCTGATAGAATAGTTATCGAATATATATATAAATAAGAGGAAATTCCATTTGTTTCAAGAAACATCCTTTTGTCGCAAGAGGACATTTCTCTGAGTGTACATATGGTGGAAAAAGTGCCTAACTTTACTTGAAAAAGTGAAAATCTAATATAGTAAAAAAAACATAGATTTTCAATTAAAAAAATGCAAGCCTTTTCAAAATGTTTGATTTTAGTGAGTTTAAGAGTTGAAAATTCGTTAAGAACCTTTGTTTCGTACTTTTAACTGTCTACTTATGTATTATTTAATATAAAATTCAACGACAAATTAAATTCTAAATTAATAAAATATAATAGTAGTTTGTTCATTTGATTTTGCCAATTTTTGATAAATTCTCTATTTTTATGAAAACTACCTGAACTATCGAAAAATTGAATTCAAAATAAAATCATTGTCAGAAACAAGGAAGGCGGACAAAAAACATAATTTAAATACTTGAATCTCCATTTCATAAGGCCTAATTTATCCCTTGCAAGAGATAAATTAGGCCTCAAGAAATAAAAAATGACACTAAATATGTAACTTCATTAATGCAATTTGCTTAGTCTCATTGAAATGAGAATTAGAGTTTGCTATCTGCACCCGATAAAACTAATTTCAGATGGGTTGTAAACGCGGAAGTTTAAAGATGACAAATAATATCTGCTTTTCTTTCCGCTTATTACCGCCTTGATGAGAAATACGCGGGTGATGGTACAATCTGTCCTGCCTTGGGAACAGGAAAGAAGGAATAAAGTATAATAGCCTGAGGGCGTTGGTAGAGGGTGACCGAACTTTTTAAATACTTTCGAAGTCCCTCGTTAGGATGACAAATTGAACCAAGCTTTGAGAGTACCAAGGGATCGTCTTTGCACTTTTCTCTTCTCCGCAAAGACGATTAATTCACGAGTAGCCTCGTGTCTCCCACCTTTACTGACACTCCGTCTTTTAGGAGGATAAAAAATTGGGAGATCAAACTTTACCGTTACTTTGCATTTATCAGTTTATCTACAATGAGACATTCCCAAAAATTCTCTTTTAATTCTGATGAATTATTTACTCTGATTTTAAGAATCGTTTGAAGAGGGTGTGATGTTGATAAAATTTGCAATTGCAGATTTTAAGACATCTTAGAAACGAAATATTTATAAATTAACAATTAATTCTGATTTTGAAGTCAAGGAAACGTAGGGAATTTAAAAATGAAAAGTGCAATTCTTGGACGTTTAAAACGTAGGAAAATGAAGAAAAAGAAATTTGCGTTAACCGAATTCAGTCACACGTGAACTATCTCAATACATTACGTCCCTTTTCAATGGAAGGCGTTCTTCGGTTGACGAGCTTTTTGTCTCTTAATACGATCTAAATGAAGTGCTCGTATAAGCGAGTCCGTGAAGTTCTCGTCGTAATATGACTTCTTGAACCTTTTCAAATTTAATTATCTCGCTAACTTTATTTATTTTAAGTTTGACGGCCAATCCAATAAGGGAGGCATTTTAAGATGAAGATAGAAAGTGTTTTTAGAAAAAAACTTAAGTGACGAAAATTTTGCTTCACTTTAATCTACAATTTTTACCAGAAGCACAAAAAATCAAAGTGAAGAAAACTTACGTATTGTTAGGATCGGTTCGAGTGAGTTTCATTTTCACATAGTAATGCAGATTTATGGACTTACCTGTAACAAAAAATATAAAAAATTAAAATATATGCATGTTAAAATATTCTATGAAAATATGTTCTAATTATAGTTATTGCAGACAAAAAGTCTTAAGGGCATGCACTAAGGATCACAGAAAATCCCAGGGTATCATTTTAATCGGCAGCAAAATGAGAAATCGAAAAACAAAAGACCGTGACAATCGAATAAATGATTCACTTTAGATCATAATAATATCATTGCAGATAAAAAATTGCAGATTAAAATAATGTCCCACGATTTACTGTGATACCACTGTGAATTCCAAGCTATAATTTCGATTTCCGATTATATCAATTAATGATGTAGCGCCTTAATCCCTCGGTTCTCAAAAAAATCCACTTTCGATCAATTTCAACTGACTGTTGATACTAACCAAAGTGAAGTTGTGCATTGGAGGATTTTTTAAATCCCTGAACGGATTTAATTCATCTCACATTAATCCCGATATAATCGGCAGCACTTTTTTAATACCTTAGGATTTACTGTGATCATATTCAACTAATATTAAATTGAGTTATTAATTTAGTATACAAAAAACCGTCGATTATAAAATAGACACTCTCGATATCCCTTAAGGATGTTCACTCCATATCTTACAAAAAATTTTTAAAATAGTTTTTGAAAATCAAGAAAAAAAACCATAATACTAAATAAAACAAATTTTAGAAAATAAATCAAAGTGTGATATAGAAAAAAATAGTTAAATAAATAATTGTTTACTTAATATTAGTTATTTTAGATTTTCTTTCGTTTTAGAAAATAATCTTAATTCTGATTCAATCTTCATCATTGATATAGTGTATTTTGTTCTTTAAAATGTTATTCACAATTCTATTTGTATGAATTTAATGAAAAATAAGTTTGTTAGGTAGATAGATAGATATATGTAGTTAGAAAAAAATATTAGTTAATGAACAATTTCTTTCATGCGAATTTAACTGTGTTTTAAACAGAACCAACCAAATGGAATTGTAGATAAAATTTTGAAGAACAAAATAAGCTACCAATGATGAAGATTGAATCAAAATTACAATTTTTTTCTAAAGCGAAAGAAAAATATAAAATCATAAATAACTAATGTTAAATAAACAATTTCAGATTAAACTATTTTTTTCTAGATTGTAATTAAACTTCTATTTTAAGATTTGTTATATTGAAATTAAATTTTATTTCTTTCGTTTTAATATATTATGGGCACGAAGAAACAGATCTGGAGAAAACATATTTAATTATGCTCTTAAGAATTGCAATATATATTATTATTGATGATATTCTTTTAAAAAGGAAAGATTAATTTTCTTCAAAAAATTTGAAATATACAAAAATGATTTAATTTCGACCGGAACTTTTTTTCTTATCACTTCTTACCAAATTTTTAAAAATGAAACGATTTTGATCAATATTATAGCTTATTTTCGCGGGAAAAAGATTTTTTATAACTTGACCTTATCCAATTTTAAAAAATAAATAAATTATTAACATATTAATATAGTTATTTGTTTATAAATTTTTTGTTTAAAAAATAAGTTTTTATTGATTTCAGCAATTAAAAAATTTATTTTCAAAATCTGAATTAGGTCAAATTATAGAGAACCTTTATCCCAAGAAAATAAGCTACCATTCATTAAAATCGTCTGATTTTAAATAATGATTTAAATAATGATTTTTGATTGAACTTTTTTTCTTATTGCAATAAGAAGCATGCTTCTTATTGCAATAAGAATAATAATATAATAATATATATAATAATATATAATAATAATAATTCTTATTGAAAAAAGTTCAATCAAAAATCAAATTGTTTAAATAAATAATTTTTGTCTGTTTAAAATTTTTTTCATGAAAAATAATCTTTTCTCTTTTTAATAATACCATCAATGATAATATTTTAATTTTTGAAAGTATAATTAAATATATTTTCACGAGACCTGTTTCTTCGTACCCTCTAAATCTGAATCAGAGAAATTTCACTGAGAAATCAGTAACTAATCACTGAAATTCCAGTAATTTTTCACTGACTTCTCAGTAGAAAAAGTTACTGAAATTTCAGTGATACTTACTGATAGATCAGTAAATTTTGCTACTTGGAAAACAGGAAAAAATTACTGGAATTTTAATGATTAATCACTAATTTCTCAGTGAATTTTTTACTGATTGAGGTAGCCAGAAATGTGTCACAGATTCCCAGTAAAATTTCACTTATGTATTTAAATTTAGAGGGCGAAAAAACTCAAAATGATTAGATTTACTGGTAATAACACTGAAAAGTTTCTTTAAAGTATTACGAACAAATTTTTTTTTAAATTTAAAAATTTTTTCACCATTGGGCAAGTATATTGAAAATTTTCAAATTTTGAATTTTTTTCATTTTTTCTGCATTGAAAAAAAATTTTTTCAATTTTTTTTTTTGTTAAGGTAATGTAAGTGAATTTTTTGTTAAGGATGGAAGTGAATAAACCATAGACGGAAAAAAAGTAAGAAAAAAATTTTGTCGTCGAAATATAATATTTCAAAAAAAGGCGAAAAATGCACTTTTGTGAATTTTTACCTAAAATTGACCAAAAAATATTTCTTTTTATTTTTTGATGCTTTTTTTACTAAACTAAAGAAAGACGTACAAATTTTTAAGTTTCAAAGAAAATTGTTTTCTATTTTTTACGGATCCTGAAATATGAGCCTTTTTTACACATAAAACAACTAAAATTTTCAATCCGTTTATTACATCAGTATTCATCGGATTTTTATTTGAAACTTAAAAATATGTGTTTCTTTCGTTTATTAAAAAGAACACCAAAAAAATAAAAAGAACAAAATTTTTTTTGACAACTGCAAGTACAAATTAGCAAAAGTGCATTTTTCGTCATCTTTTGAAATACTATATTACAACGAAAAAATTGTTTCCTTACTTTTTTCCGTCACTTTCATAAGCTTTACACAAAAAAAATTGAAAAAAAAATTTTTTCCATACATAAAAAATTTTTTTAATTCAAAATTTGATAATTTTCAATAGACTTTCTCAATGGTGAGAAATTTTTTAAAAATATGTTCGTAATGCCATAAAAAAACTTTTCAGTGCTATTAACCAATGAATCTAATCATTTTGAGTTTTATCGCCCCACCTTAGTACCCACACTACCATAATATAATATTTTCTTGAATCAATAAAAAATAAGTGATTTTCAAAAACCAGTAATAAAAGTATTTTGAATTGTGTAAAAGAATTTAGAAATAATTTCGATTTTTTCAAAAATGCGTTTGTGAAATATGATGAATTGCAAGATTTCGAGGTGGGCCTCGACAAGAAGGGAATCCGCTCTTTTTCCCTCAGACGAGCAGTAGACAATATAAATGTCGAGGGTGCCACTAGAGGGAAAAAGTACGTTGAGTGGTAGGGGTTAACTGGCTGGATTCAAGAGGGGGTGGTATAGTTGGGAGGGGGGATGGCAGCCACCGGTGGATATCTGCTAGCGAGTTAATTCCGCCCACAGAGAGTATATGTGAAGGGGGCGGGGGTGGTTCGCGGGAGAAAGAGAAAAAGAGAAAGAGGAAAAGAGAGTGGCGGGCCGCGCGGGCAAGATAACACATTTTGACGGTATAAAAATGAGTGTTTTTCTCTCCCCTATCTGCGAAGATAGCGCACCTCGAGAGCTGAATTTCTACCCCCTCGTTTCTCTCCCCGCGCTGTGCGTCCGTTTACTGTACAGGAGTTACATTTTGGCTTGCGAATTCTCCGGAGTCGAGTGTAGGAATGCTTTTTTTTGGAAGAGCTCCAGGGAGTATTCGGAAAAGCAGGTCGAGATCCAATTTGATTGACCTACATTGTGTAATTGGGTTAGCTTTGTTTGAGATAAAAAAAAAGGTGGGGGAATGTATATTAGAGTTAGTTTTAAGATTGAAGGTTGTAATTTAAAATGTGCAGATAAAAATAATTTTTGTAAAATTTGCCGAATAGATAAAACATTTCAAACTAATCACATTAAATCCGCAACTGTCATCAGCATTTTTCAAACGGGCGAGTTTAACATGAAGGTCCATGTCGTTGTCATGGAGACCAAAGGTTTATGCCAATGAAAATATTTGGCAACCATGGCAACGAGGTTTATATAAACGAAAATCTTTGGCGACCATGGCAACGACATGGATTTACATGTCAATGCAACAACACAAGTATTCGTATATGCATGCGTAATAAGGTGGTCCAAAAATGCATTGGAAAATTTTTTTTTCGAATTTTCGTGCTCTCACCCCCGAAATTGGTTCGAATCCACACAAAAATAAATGCATTAAAAAAAAATGATATTTGGAGGGTCCGCAAGCCCCATGAAGTTTAACACGTATTTTCCATAAGAAAAAAAGACGTTTTTGTAAATTTTATTCAGAATCGTCAATATTAGGTGAATCGAGTTGAAACTCAAGATTTCTCTTCACAATTAGCCATAGAATACGAATTAAAAATTACTTTTTAAATATCACTCCCATAAGTCTGTTTTATAGGGTCCCAAAAAAACCCCATAAATGAAAAATTGTGTTTTGAGGGTTTTTCGCGCTAATTATTATTTTTTAGCGGTTTTTTTTAGTACAAATTGTTTCTAATACATAAAATATTACTTTCCACTGATAATTAGATGTTTACATAAATTGTTTAAACAATTTATTATTATTTATAGAAATTTTCTCTTAGATTAGAGTTGGAAAGTCGCGGTGTTTTCCGAATTTTTCAACATTTTTTCAACTTTTCAGTTACAGCGAGGCAATAATCAATTAAAGTTAACAGAAATAATTGTTTAACAATTTATTATTATTTATAAGAATATGCTCTTAGAATAATGCTAGAAAGTTGCGGTTTTTTCTAAAATTTTCCACCTTTTGTGCACGGTTAAATTAGAGTGAGATTATAATTATTTAAAGTTAACAAACCTAATTGTTTAAACAATTGATTATTCTTTTTAATAATATTCTCCTTGAATAATGCTAGAAAGTTGCGATTTTTTCTGAAATATTCAACTCTTTGTCCACTTTTCACTTAGAGTGAGTTAATAATTAATGCAGTGTAACAAACATATTTGTTTAAACAAATTATTATATATAACCATCTGCTTTTAGAGTAATGCTAGAAAGTTGCGCTTTTTTCTGAAATCTTCAGTTTTGCTCTGACTTTTTAGTTATGAACATACATATAATAAATGAACATCAACAAGAATCATTTTTTGAATAGAATTCTATTTTTTTTTAAAGTGAAGTATTTTTGCTTCTTTGCTAATGTTTTAAAAATATTAATTTAAACAAAGAAGCTATCTTACAGTAGAGATAAAAACAAAGTATGGAATAATTAAAAGTATGTGGGAGGAGTGAGTCTGTAAATGTCTTGTAAAAATTTTGTTTTGAATATTTGAGAAAAAACCGCAAATTTCCACATGACTATAGGATTATATAGTACTATAGTACTATATAATACGTTACTATAGCGATACTACAGGAGAAGATAGTTAAAAATAATAATAATTTGTTTAAACAAATATGTTTGTTACATTGAATTAATTATTAACTCATTCTAAACCAAAAGTGGACAAAAAGTTGAATATTTCAGAAAAAATCGCAACTTTTTAGTATTATTCAAAGACAATATTATTAAAAATAATGATAAACTATTTAAACAATTATGATTGTTAACTTAAAGTATAAGAAGGATGGAAACTGATTTACTTCAGACCAAATAAAAGGACCCAGATGTGGACAGGACTCCTTTATTGTAGGATAAAACTAAGTCGACGCGACGTTTCGAGAGTCAATTGCTCTCCTCCTTAAGACTTATAATCGACACGTCAATATGTAGTCATTATATGGATTAAAAGTTAAGAAAGTTGAT
The DNA here is from genome assembly GCA_037177015.1 of Euceroptres primus. NCBI lineage: Eukaryota > Metazoa > Arthropoda > Insecta > Hymenoptera > Figitidae > Euceroptres > Euceroptres primus. Next base: position 212,957 of record JBAGKK010000558.1, on the reverse strand, counting down.
GAGCATATATGTATAGATCGG
>JBAGKK010000558.1:199878-212326 GCA_037177015.1 Euceroptres primus | reverse complement strand
TATATATATATATTTATGCTCATTAATGTTTTTATATAGAAAATTCGATAGGAGGGATAAGAATTTGGTTAAATAGTTAACTTTCTTAACTTTTAATCCATATAATGACTACGTACTGACGTGTTGATTATAAGTCTTGAGGAGGAGATCGATTGATATATATATATAAGCAAAAGTAAATTTGATAACGAATATAAACGTAAAAAAGTGAGGTTAAAAAAATTAAATTCCATAAAATTTACCTGTAGTCTTTAGGAATCATTGTTTATTAATAATAAATTGCTGCATGTGGACTTCATTCATGATAAGATTCAAATTATGTAATTATCTATGATATATGGTACACTCGAGCCCCGGTTTATTTACCACTGGTATACCAGTTCCAGGAATTCACGCCGATGGTGAAGGGTCCAAGGGGACGAGAAAGCTGAGCTCGGAGCTCATCGAAATTGCGCAAATACCGTAGCAACAAAGCGCGCAGTAGTCTAAGCGGATAATTCCGTCAGTTTGCTTCAGTTCGTTTTCAGTGTTTTGGTTATAAGTTATATATAATAATTAATAAATAATAGCTAAGTAAAACTTAAAATTAAAGTAAACGTTAAATTAAACTTATATTTAAAAAATATTTTTCACTCGTGACAAAAATGAAACAGAAATAGTTTACACGGCCCTGACTTGTTTACGTTTGAGAGACCCCTGATTTTCGGGGAAGGCCATTTAGGCCTTCCCCGAAATCCGCCCTAAAGCGGGAGAGCAGTGTATTATTTAGCAATTTTCTATTTTAAATTTGTATTTTGGGACATCACGTAACCTGACATTTTTCAAACATTTTTATTTATAATTTCTAAAGGAAGTGGTCTAAAATTTTGAAACTTTCCTAAATTGTGCTCTGATGTGAGAACTTTGCTCAGATATATTTAGAAAAAATTAATTAATCACAGGATATGTGAAAAATGATAGGAAATTATAATGGAAAAGTTTTTGGCAATCACCCATAACCTCTTTATAGTTAATCTAAAATAATATTTGTTTGCAATTAGAAATCATTGTTTATATATCAAAATCATTTTTTGGATACTAATTAATATAAAGTTTTTAAAGAAATAAATATTTATTATTAGTTCCAGTTTAAAAATAGATGAATTTTACCAATTGCTGAAGCCATTGAAGAAGATCCACTCCTACGAGAAAAGTATTCGCCATAATAATATGAAGATTCTTTAGTTTACATACTTCGGCATTATATAATAAACGTTAATGTATACGATTTCATCATTTAATAAATTAAATATTATAACTCATTAATTTAATAAATTGTATAGATTTTATAATTAAAAACATTGTTTATTTACTCTTGAAAAGAATAACTGAATTTTATGAATAAAATTGAATGAAATTTTATTCACGAAATTCATTTCTTCATTTCAAAAGTAAGTAAAAGCATTTTTGTAATAATTTTAAAAATAATCTGAATATTTTATCTGTCAAGTAACATAACACTACTGGGAAGGACATGGACAGTTTAGCTAGACAATAACTTAGCGAAATTAGCATAACAAACCATGCCAGTAACTTTAAAGTTCACCTTTAAAATGCCTTCAAAGTGATTAGCGCAGCTGAGTAGTGCCTTCCTACTTTCCACGACAAATTTCTACACGGGGTTCATAGTGTGAACGCAAATGACAAAGGTTTGATTCATGTCATAATTTGTTCTATGATATACTTACTTACAAACGCAATTGACAAAGGTTTGATTCATGTCATAATTTGTTCTACGATACACTTACTATGATTCAGAAGAAAAATTTTTCGAATTGAAGTCCACTTTCATACTATGACCATTCATTCCAATAAAGCACTTTTGGTTCATAGAACGTTCTTTTGATGGATGCTTCAGTTGACAACTACATAAAAAATTGTGAATGTTGGTGTGTCAATGTAGTAGTCAATAAAGTTGTCAACTGTGTGCAGCATTTCTATCCACTTTCGGATAAAAATTATGCTTGGGGTTTTTCTGTGATACAAAGCCTGAGAAACTTAAAAAAAAGGGATAAAAAGCCCCTCACTTCTCGGTCCATGAACACAAAAAAAAATTTGTCCCATTTTTGCCGCACTTCATTTTGGTATATTTTGAAAAATTTTCGATTTTCATCCGACACTCAAGATAAACCCAATTCAACTCAAGTTGATATTTTTTAGCAAAAACTCAAAATGAGTAGTCAGTATCATTTTTGCTGCACTTCAAATTGAGTAGGCTACGCTACTCAAATTGAGTTCAGGTTTTTTCTGTAAAGGAAGAGCTACACATTTTTCTTTTTCGTGAAACGTTTTTTCCGAATCTCGAGAGAATAGAATTGAAATCGGATCGTGAGAGCGGCCAGGAGGAAACTCAGTGCCGAAAGCAATGGCAGATTATATCGTTGAGAGCAAGATACCGTGAGATGATGGGAGGTGGGTTTGAGTTTGTGGTAGAACAAGGGAGGGAAGGGGGTAGGTATTGTTTCTGCTATCACAACAATGCTGAGCGACCGGCTATAGCGAATCGGTACATATAAGCTCACGCACGACTGTATCGATGTGCGGTTGCATATATAGATGATGTGAATATATGTCGGCATACACGTATGAGCGCTCGCATAATATGTATATCTGGCGTGTACGTGTCCGCAGAATCGCACGAGCATAAGTGCGGTGGGGTAGTTTGATCGAGATATCGCGTACGAGCAGTGGCAATCGATATCTAGACATCTATATCGAGCACATCGATCCGTCACGAGGAGATGGGATAGCTCGTTCGTTCCATTCCCTGCATTCACTCCAACATAGGTTACATACGTGGAATGCATATGTGTACGATTGGTATATAGGCATCGGACAGTCCGACTATCAGCTAGATATGTTAATTTCCACGGCGCCCGTTCTGATCGCTGCATCTTGACTGCAGACTCCATTTAAATTAGATCGCGCCAACATTGCCTCAATGTTCCACATTGGAAGTCACTCTTTCGTTTTAATAGCTCCATCTGTGAATTACGACTTGGTAAGAAAGCACTGGCGTAGTTTCAGGTCTCGATTTTTCCAGCAAATATCGAGGAGATGTGTTTTCCCTTCAATAAAACGTATTAGAGGTATAATTGAAATAAATATTTAGAACAGGTTTTGTGTTACGCTCAACGTTTATTAAGGAAGTGATGCTCCCAGGATATCCCGTTATTAGAATAATTTAATTTTAATTGACAATTATTTTTAGAAAGTAAAACTACCTTGTGTAGTTTATTTTTACTTGTTATACTTTAAAATTAATATTTTAACAGACACAGCGTAAATTGACGTACAAGGTGGTTTCAGAAACGCAATATGATGTATCACACGGCGATACATCATTTTATTTATGAAATGGGGCTGTACGTTATTTCGTTTTGGAGTCATCAATTCACATCCCCCAAGTACATTCTATTCACCAAGACAGATAGTGTAACCTTGACAGGTCATTGCACTGATTAAGATTTGCACATTTTTAAATCATGATACACTGAGAAAAAAAAACTTTTGAATCCATAGCATAATATGCTATTATTAGCTGCCAAAATCAGATGCTATAGATTTTAAGTATTGTGTTCTGGAATTTATAGCATCGCTCTTGAATCAAAATCGACTATTTTTTAATAAAATTTAACCGATTTGAATCAACAGTGATAGTGAAAATTCTATAGTATATTATTATAAATCAATAGCATCTGCTTTTGGCAGATCGCAATAGCATATGCTGTAGATTGAAAAGTATTTTTTGCTCAGTGTACACATCAGTGATTGAATATAAAAATTAATACATCACAGAGCTTGAAACTTAGTCGTTAATCTAAGAGTGTTTACTAATTTTCAATCAATAATGATTACTTCACACAGAAACAATTATTACTTATTCACTTTACTCACAGTACAAAATTTATCTGACTCCAAAAGTGAGTTTATCTACTATGAAGCCTGCTAGCGACGTTCGAGATTGAAAAAACTGGAAAAATGACAATTTTTCACAAAAGCGACGAAAAGTAGCCAAAAAGTGACCAACAAATTTTCAGTTAGATTTCCGAATTAACTATCAATTATGAAATTGATGAACTTTTAAATTTACAATAAATTAAATTTCCGAAATAAGTTTGCTATAATTTTCCAGAAGCTTACAAAAAATCCTCAAAAATGGTACGATTCCTGTCTAGAATCTAAAAAATATGTACTCCACAAAATTTCTAGACTTTCGAAATCTTTGGGAATGTCTAAAATTTGATAAAACTCTTCATGAAATCTTCTATAACTTTCGACAACCTTTTAGAATCGGCTAGAATACCTATTTTAAATTTTCCAAATACTTCCAGATGTGTTAAAGGACTATACCACTGTGAAATTTTCAAAAAAAAATTATTTTCGTGCTCCTTATAGTTTCAAAAATATGCTGTAAAATTTTTGCGGTGATATCTCCAAAATTGTCAAAGATACAGACGATTTTGTACGGCCCCGTCACGGAGGATAAGTTACTATTCAGAAAAATTAAAAAATTTCGTATTTGTTTATAAAATTGTTTATAAACAATATTATTTGTTTATATTTAATAAGAATTTATCATCCAATATCATTCCACTGATGAATCATGAAAATTCCATGCATTTCTTCACGTTTTCATTAACAATCACGGTAATGGTAAATTTGTTATTTAATGTATCCGAAGTTCTGAACGTTCAGATGAACGAAATGTTAAATTGATTTCATGTTAAACTCGAATATGTTCTAAAATATTGGTTATTAGCTAAGAAACTAATGTAATGATAAAAAAGCCCATGATGCTTTTTTTTATTTGTAATTAAAACAATATTTCAAGATAAATTTGAATTAGGAAAAAAAATTTCGTTCATCTGAACGTTCAGAACTTCAAGAACATGTTATTTAAAGCTTGCTATTAACAATAATTAATTGATTTTATCTTCTACAAGAATATCTTCATTCATTCTGATCGACAAAGACTTCTCCAAATAGGTCCCCAGGATCTTACAAAAATAAATAATTTTCGTATTTGTTTATAAAATTGTTTGTGAACAATATTGTTTACTTACATTTGATGAAAATTAATCATCCATCATCATTCCAACAATCAATCATGAAAATGAAATTTTTTTATACGTTTCCACTGAAAATGACAGTGATGGTAGATTTTTTATTTAAAACTTGTTATGAACAATAAATTATTATTATCAATCATATATTTATCTTTTGCAAGAGTATCTTCATTGATTATGATCGTTAGCGATTTGAAAATGTGCCTGGATCTTATAAAAATGATAAAATTGTAGAAATTTCTGATTTTGCTACTTAATTTGTTTATGCAAAATTGTACACATCGACAAATTCGTACATCGGACTTGATAACTTTCTTCCAAATTTAATGCTGAGTATTTCTAAACAAAAAATATCGGAATCCGTAAAGAATTACTACCAGAACATTGTTTTGAATAGTAAATTTTTGATTTGTAAAACTCTGGCTGAAATTCTTACCCCAAACTTTGAATGTGAAAAAAATTATTAAAAATTTAAAAAAATACTTTATAAAAAATTTTTTATACACAACTTGTAATAATTACTTTTCCCAACAAAACAAGAAAAAGAAAACCTAAATCCGTTGATAACTTTTCGAAATATTAAATTTCAAAAATTCTAGAAAAATAAATTTCACAGTGGTGTAGTGTCCCTTAAATCTTCTGAAATCCCTAAAAAACCTTTAGAATCTACTAGGTTTTTTGAATTTTTTAGAATCTTCCAAAAGATTTCTTGATTCCTTCAAAGTTTTCTAAAACCTTCTATGACCTTCTAAAATCTTCTAGGACCTTTTGAACTCATTCAGAAATATCCAGAACTTTTCAGTCTTCTAAAATCCTGTAAAATTTTCAAATACACCCAAAAATTTATTATAATTTTCAAAAATATTCTACCCTGTTTCAGAAACTTTTAGAACCCTCTTCAATTTTATGAATTCTGCCATAAACTCTTAAAATATTCTAGTCTTTTCCAGATTTTTTTTCTATGGATTTTAAAAAAGTCTGGAAATTCAAAAGTTCAGAATATTCTTGAAGATCCTGGAAGATTCTGAAACACTAGCATATTTTATAGAATATTAAAAAAATTTAGGATATTCTTTGAAACTTTATAAGATTATTATTGTGGAACCCAAAAAACCGAAAAAGATTTTGGAAGGATCCAGAAAATTACAGAAGATCCTGGAACAGTTTCGAATATTTTGAAGAATTTTGAGAAATTTCAGATAAGTTTTGAAGATTCTAAGAGATCTGAGAAAATTTCGGGAGTCTTTTGTAGATTTTGGAGGATTCTAAAAGATTCTGGAGAATTCTGGAAACCTTTAGAAGATTCTAGAAGGATATGGAAGAGGATTTTAGAGGATTTTCTAAGATTCTAAGATATTTTAAAAAATTTTAATAGATGTTTAAAGAATTTTTGAAGAGTAAGAAGACTCTAAAAGAGTCTGGAAGATTATGGATCAGACTGAAATTCTAGAGAATTCAAATAGATTCGAACATTTTTTGTGAAACTTATGGAATATTTGAGAAGAATTTGGAGGATCTTGAAAGAGTCTGAGGGATTCTGGAAGACTATGAGAGAGTGTAGAATTTTCTGAAGAATTTTAACAGATTTCAAATACGTTTTGAATATTTTGCAGGATTTTAGGAAATTTTGGGAGAATCTTTTGTAAATTTTCGAATCATAAACTTTCGGAATGTGATAAACAAAGTCACATTTCAGCATGGCAATAAGTTTCATCACAGAAAGAAATTTTTAAAAAAATTATATTTTCAACAAAAAAGGTGAGAAAAGTGACTAAAGTTTTTTTTTTACTTTCTTACTGTTTTACTTTTTACTTTCTTACTTTTTTACTGAAGAAAAGCAACTAAAGTAACTAACATTTTTTTTAAAGTGGAAAAAGTGACCAAAAGTAAAAAAAGTGACTCCCTGGCAGGCCTGTTCTAATCTATTAAAAATGGTTACTAAATTATTTGGTGAACAAATCCACACTATTAACCGATTTGGATGTAAAAAATTTTTAAAAAAAGCTGATAAAATTTTCCAGAGAGTTGTCGAACCTGATTTTTGATTCAGTTTTTCAATTTTTTTTATAAATAAACAAAAAGGACGAAAAAAGGCCATCTTTTCTATTTGAGGTTCCCGGTGCTCGTCAATAATAGGAAAATTGTTGCAATCGCCTACGTTTCATAGAGTAATATTAGTTAGAGATGTCCCATCATGATATAATAAACAAAAAACATTTTTATGAACAAATTATCTGTTGAAATTGTGTTTTCTATAATTTTCAATAATTTTACGTTTTTTACGTTATATTGCAAGAAATTTGGATGGAAACCATATTATAATGGAGAAAATTTCTCTTAAGATTATTCTTGTTAATATTATAAACCAATTTAATAAACAAATGCATTTTTCAGACATTTTTATAGAGAAAAATTCGGTTTTTTCGATGTTAGTTCTTTTAATTAGGAACTGCATGATAATTTCAATAAAATTCATAATTAGTTGATAAATCTTATGTTTTTTTTCAAACGAATTTCAAAATAAATACATTATTCCGGCATCTATCGACGGAAAAAATCGTTTTTTCTATGTCAGTTGTTTTAATTGGGAACTTCATGATAATTTCAGCAACATTCATAATTAGTTTATAAATTTTATGATTTTTTAAAACAAATTTAATACAGAAATGCATTATTCGGGCATTTGTCGGCGGAAAAACTCGGTTTTTTTAATGACAGTCCTTTTAATTGGGAAATTCACGATAATTTTAGCAACATTCATGATTCTTTGAAAAATTGTATGAAAAAAAATGAATACAGCAATCCAAGTTGAAATATTATGGTGCAGCCTACTAAAAAGACTGACAAAAAAAGAATTTTATTGTCGTCAAATGCCTAAATAATGCATTTGTGTAATAAATTTGTTTTTAAAAAATTATGCAGTTCGTCAAATAATCATAAATGTTGCTGAAATTATCATAAAGTTCCCAATTGAAAGGACTGACATTGAAAGAAATAAGTTTTTTCGTTGACAAGTGCTCGAATAATACATTTTTAAATTAAATTTTTTTTTTTAAAATCATAAAATTTATTAACTAATTATAAATGTGGCCAAAATTATCATGAAGTTCCCAATTAAAAGGACTGCCAACGAAAAAAACGATTTTTTCCGTCGATAGATGCCCGAATAATGCATTTGTTTACTAAATTTTTTTTAAAAAATATAAAATGTATCAACTAATTATGAATGTTGCTGAAATTATCATGAAGTTTCCAATTCAAAGGACTGGCATTGAAAAAAACAAATTTTTCCATCGATAAATGCCCGAAAAATGAATTTGTTTGATAAATTTGTTTTGAAAAATCATAAAATTTATCAACAAATAATGAATTTTTCTAAAATTATGATGAAGTTCCTAATTAAAAGAACTAGCATCGAAAAAAACGAATTTTTCTGTCGACAATGCCTGAATAATGCATTTGTTTATTAAATTTGTTTATATTATTAACAAGAATAATCTTAAGAGAAATTTTCTCCATTATAATACTGTCTCCAACCAAATTTCTTGCAATATAACTTTTAAAAAACGTAAAATTATTGAAAATTATAGAAAACACACTTTCAACAAATAATTTGTTTATAAAAAATTTTTTGTTTATTATATCATGATGAAATATTTTTACCTAATGATACTCTATGAAGCGTAGGCGATTGCAACAATTTTCCTAATACTGACGAGCACCGGGAACGTCAAATACAAAAAATGGCCTTTTTTTCGTCATATTTGATTATTTATAAAAAAATTAAAAAACTAAAAAAAAATCAGGCTTGACAACTCTCTGGAAAGTTTTATCAGCTTTTTCCCCAAATGTTTTATGCCCAAATCGGTCAATATTTGTGGGCTGTACGTTATTTTGAACCAAAAAAAGTCATTTTTTTCCCACTGTGCTGCGATTCAATTAGTGTTTGGCTAATTCAGATTTAGAGACGAGATGTACAGAGTGAATCAGGAATAAAAACATTGCCTTTGAAAATGAAAAGAAATAAATCACGCACCATATTCACGAACTAACGTAGGTCCCATCAAAGTTTACGTTCTAAAGGAACTCGTTTCAATAACAGATTATTTTCTCTCGATTAGCTTCGCATAAATCGGATTAACATGCACATTATCGTTCCAACTACTGCAATCTTCAGCGTGAAAAAACCGGTTTTGGACTAGGCGACGCTAAAAAGGGGAATCCCGCGCACCGACTAGTTCTCTCAGCTTGTGTAAGTTGTCGAACAAGTTCGCGAATATGAAAGCATTGAAACTGCAACAAAACAAAAGTCTAGATGAAGTTGTCCCGGTCGTAGGCGTTGGGTTTTCGTGCAGCGGCCCTGGACGCGGTTGGCGGCCCTGCTGGGTGGGTACGCGAGATAGAATCAGTAGCTGGAGCTAGTTAAACGATAGCATCGCCGAGCCGCGAAGCGAGGGTACAGTTGGGTGGGACAGGGTGGAGGGACAAGGGGGTGGGCAAAAGTATAGAAGGGGAGAGAACGAGACGGAACCAGGGAGAAAAAGAGAGACAGAGAGAGAGAGAAGAGGCGAACGGAGAGCGATCGCTGATAAGGGCAGCCGCGCAGCCGATAACACTCCCTTATCTTCGTCCAGTGGCGCCGCAACTCTCAAGGCTTCCCTGCTCACTCAATGTATATACATATATAATGACGCTATTCCTGCTTTATATTCGCGATTCATACCGTTGAGAAACGAAACAGCGTCACTCAAACAAATCCGTAATCTCGTGTGCGACAAAAAATCTCTTTTTCAGCTGACGCTGAAGTCTACTAAGATCACCAAGATCTACAAAATCCGGATTTTGAATACCACAGTCGCGCGAAATTTATCCCAGGCAAAATCTGTAAGCAGATTTTCTCTCAAATTTTCTCTTGTGGAGAAAAATGAGATTAACTTCAGTGAAGGGAAGATTAATTCCAATAGGAATTATATCAAGAGAAGTCAGTGGAAGATTGTATCTCTAACAATGTGAATTGTAGATCTCTTGAGTATTTACAAGATAATAACGAACGTGATTGGTTAATCAGTAAAGAGAAAATTAGGAGAAATTCTGAGTTGGAGTTGAATCTAATGCCAATAGGTAATCATGATTCTTCCCATGAATTATCAAATCCTACCATCAATTTATGCAACAAAGATGAAAAGTAACTCTGATGATGGTGAATGCCGAGCTGAATGCCAACTACAATGCTATTACTAATCAGAAAGATTCTCGTATAAATCATCATTGATTATCTTCAACCCGAATCTGCAAGATTAAGAGAAATCCTGATAATGTTGGATGCAACCCAAGTGCAATAGGAGTAAGCATTATAGAGATATCCATAAACCATTCATTGTTATCATCAAGCACACTCTATAACGCATACATTCAAATTTCATAATCCGATGGCATCATATCTACTATCCAACACAATATTCTCTAAATAGATTGTCTAACAAACTTTCCAATTGAACATTCATTGGAAAATGTTAAGTAAAAACAACAAGTGCCTAAATTGCACACATTTTAACTTATATTTTTCGACACTATTCAAACTTCCTTTGAAATCTTTCATTTAGAACTTGTGTTGTATGAGAAGCACATAAGGATAGATGAGAAAGAAACGCTATCATTCGGATATCAAAGTGTGTATAAACTGGGACATAGTCTGCGTACATAGATACGAAGGATGTGAGGGAAGAAAAGAATACGATGGAAGGATGAGAGGTTGAAGGGGGAGAGTTGAGAAGAGATTCCTTGAATGATACCAGTATAGGATGCCAGATTTCTGAAGGAGATTAGATCACAGGCGATGATATGAGTTGCTTCAACTGCGTATAAGACTCGCTTCTCTTTCTCGTTCTATCTTTGTCACACACTATCTCACTCACACGCTCCCTTTTCTCTTTCTCAATCCTTGACTTCCCTCCCCCTTTCACTGTACAACAAATTACTAAACGTCTCGCAGTCGAGTCGGCGTCATTGTCCTGTCCCTAGACCACACGAATAGTTGGTACTATCAGGCAAGGGCAGGAATCTTAGATTATCTATGAATAGAAAATGAAAGTTTTCTCAAAGATATGTTGCGCAATGATTCTTCAGAGGATACTTGCGTATCAATTAGCATTGAAATGCATATAAAATTAGAAAGAATTCAAATTAAAAGAGGCCTTATGGACCAGATCCATTTCAAATCAGCAGGGAAAAAAAAATCTGTTAATTAACAGAAATTTCTGTAAAGCTAGGGATTTTACCCACATTTCTGTATAAAGCCAACAGAAGACTCTGTTAGGTAAAGAGATTTCTAATTTCTCTTAAAATCCATTAACCTAACAAACATTTCTGCTGATTGTACAGAAAAGCGCGTAAAATCCTCAGTTTCTGTAAATATAACAGAAAAAATCTGCTCTCCCTATTTTAGTTAATTTAACCGATTTTTTTCTCCGTGAGATTTCTCCGATTTTTTCTACACTTCAAGACGCAGAATCTTTTTCATCCACGCAATACTGTTGTTTTTTAAATGAAATAAGGACAAGTATTTCTCCACTTTGAGAACAAAATTGTTTCCACAATGTTCGTGGAAATTAAGAAACAATTCGAAAATTTGAATAAATGGACAGGAAAGGAAATAAAGAAATTTATCTGTTTTATATCGGTGGCCGATGTAACGATGACGAGGTTGTAGATCGAATAAACGTGTAGAAGGAAAAGGAGGTGTGTACGAGTTTACACGTGTCACTGTGCATGCGAGGATCGCGTATGTGCGTATTCGTATGATCGTGCTAGCAAGATAATCGAGAACGGACAGCACGTACGTATCGTACGATTCGTAAAAGGATAATGGGTGCGCAACGCACCTACACGTGCCTCCTTCGTTGTGAATAAAAGAAAAATGAAGATTATTTGTACGCCATTGTTTGATAAATTTGTTAAGACAATTGCAAGTATCAATGTACAGCGATATGAATTCAAAAACTTGTAATTTGAGATTTATATTATCAGATAACAGACTTTTATAACTGCAACTGCAATTCGTATTTAGAATGAGGTGCCCTGATAAGACCCTTCCCTAATTAGTAATTAAAAGACCCTGACTTTTCTCAGAAAATGTTCCTTCCAATGTTTTGGTTTCATATATGGGTGATTCTCCATAGCGTCTATACAAAGGGCACTTTTGGAAAAAGTAAAATAAATCATGTTCAAATCATTGTTTTATGCAATAATTAGATGTATTACTCTCTACACTGAGAAAAATAGATAGTGAAAAGGAGGGGAAGTTAATATCTGGATATTGGACTATGGGACAGCTATCTAAG
>JBAGKK010000558.1:142979-196033 GCA_037177015.1 Euceroptres primus | reverse complement strand
GCAAAAAAGGTCCGAAAAAAAACTACCCCCAATAGTAATAATATGACAAAAACCACTCCTAGCAGTGGTAATACTTCTAACAACAGATTTTTATTCATTTTCAGTTCATATATTATATTTTAAAACATCAAAATTATTTGCAAAAAAAGTCTGCAAAAAACTACCACTAACTGTAAGAATACGCCAAAAATCACGCTTATGAGTGGTAATACGCTAATAATAAATAAATAAAAAAACACAGACAATTTATATTTCTTAAGTACTTAAGTTATATTTCTTAAGTTCTTAAGTTTTTTGTAATATAGGGGTGGTTTATAAGAGTTGTAAAGGTCCTTATGTGTCTCAAAACATACCTACATGTACCGAGATACTTTTTCTTGAATTAAGAGCAGGAAAAAATAATAGGGAATGAGATTTTAATTTTTAAATTTTGAGAGGTGCTTTTTTCTCAATTCAGAGGTGGTTTATAAGGATGATAATGGTTTCAAAGTTTTTAAAAATATATCTACATGTCCTGGAGTATGTTTGCTTCAATTCACTTCATGATAAAATAACTGGAATTTAAATTAAAATTTTTCACATTTTAGGGATCCTTTTTCTAAATTCAGGGGTTGTTTATAAGGGCATTAATGGTGCGTAAGTATTTAACAATATGCTGATATAATATCTACATCACATAGTATAGGCTGATTGCATGTGTGGTTTAAAATAGGGTGATCAGATTTTTTAAACCTCTCTTGTCGGGTTTGAGTCCCACGCCCCTTGATGTCACATAAGTTTCATAAGAAGAAGGCTACCTGGGTACCACCGGATTGACTTCGTGTTTGAGTTTTACATAAGCATATGGTTTCCTTGACAGTGATGAACGCACACGCAAATGATGTGCATGAGAAGTTGAAAAGAAGGCGGAGAACCATGATTCCTAGATGATGGTGTCGCCTAAGTCCAAAGTGAAAAGAATGAATCAAGTAAAACGGATTGTGAATGGATCACGAACTCTTATACCCGAAACCAGAAGAGCAAATAAAAGGAGAGTTAATCAAGAGTTTAGTGGACTATAAAATTTCCCCTTATCAACTTCAACACGTTGCTTTTGATGCGAAACAAAAGACTTATTAGTTTTTTTGTAATTTCTACATTCCAACTTCAGAGAGAATTCATTTGCTTAATTGGCTATAATCTTGTTTATTTATCATCTATCAGATTTGAAGAATAATCTATTATAGAAGATAAAAATACAACTGGGAGCAACGTTGGTGCAATAAATTATTAGCCCATCCTGTTGTGTAAATTCTGAAACAAGGAGGTCGTCCGGCTACTTATGCGTAGGTGACTGAGACTAATGTCAGCGTCGAGAGATCATTTCGAATTTCCCGGACGCTGAATCTATAGTACTATCTCAAATAGAAAGGGCAAAGATAGAGAAGAAGAGACAGCGTAACTGACAGGCCAAGTGGTACACGTTGCATGCAGCCAAGATACAAAACCGACAAAACCCTGCAGTGATACGCTACACTTATTTGTCAGTATATTCGCTATACACAGCGAAACTCCAAGACCGTATCTATGGCTGCATTCCGCGGTGAGAGCTTGCTAAATGACGCGTTCGCACAACCGTCGGAACCAGTGACGTCGCCGAATACATGTTTGAATCCCCTTATTATCTTCAGAGGTTGATTGTACTCTGGGTCTTTGTAACGAGGACGAAATCGTTTAAGTTTAATTGAATCCAACATCGTCGAGTAAACTTCTCTCGAGGCAGAACTTGGATATTTATTAGAATTACAAAGAACAATAACAGCTTTCATTTTCAGGATTGGCACTGAATATTAGCCTAAATCAGCTTAAATCTTAGCTCTCACTAAAGTTTGCAACGTTTACAAAAAAAAGGCAAGAAAAAAAGTTTTGTTTAAACGCACGAAACCCTCGGTGAGACCTAAAATTGTATTGCTGATAAGAAAAAAGTTTCATCCTCCTAGGATAACAGAATCGCCCACTTTTTCAATATCTAACACTTAAAAACTTCACGAAAAATATTCTTACTTCGAGACCTAAAATTTTTTTGCTGATAACGAGGGGTTGACAACTCGATCGATCGGGTGTACACCTATTTCTGATTTCAAGATACTTCAGGATATTTAAATGACTTCAGAAGATTTCACTGACTTCAGGTGATTTCAAGTGACTTCAGGAGAATTTCAGTGGCTTCAAATGAATGCAAGTGACTTCACGTGACTTCAGGTGACTTCATGTGGATTCAAGTGAATTTAGAAATTTCAGGAGATTTCAAGTGACTGCAGGTGAATTCAAGTGAATTCAGGTGAATTCAAGTGACTTCACGTGACTTCAAGTGAATTCACATGAACTCAAATGACTTCAGATTTTTCAGGAGATTTCAAGAGAATTCCAGTAACTTCAACTGAATTCAAGTGACTTCAAGTGAATTCTAGTGACTTCAAGTGACTTCAGATATTTCAGGACATTTCAGATATTTCAGGAAGCTTCAGGAGATTTCATTACAAGTGTACACCTGACTTCACGAGTTGTCAACCCCTCGACTTTTTTTTAATAAAAAAATTAATTTTTCAAATTCATCAAGTTTTTTTCAATCAGTTAATTGAGTTAGTAATTCTATTGATCAAAATAACAGTAAAATTAATAATATCATTGAAACGTAAGAAAAAAAATTATGTCGCTTAGACCTAAATAATAAAAAATAATTTACTTTTCATTGGCTTAACATAATTCTACAGTTATTGGTAAGAGGTATCTTATTTTTCTTCAGTTCAATTAATAAACATAAAATATAATAAATTTTTATGCTTATTCAGAATTTTTTTATTTATTTCAGAATTTTTCAGAATTTTTTAAATTTCAGAATCTCTAAGAAATCAATAAAAAATTCTTTCAACATTTATAATCACAGCTTTTAATTGTTGATTGCGAGTGAAAAAAGAAAATTTTATAATTCTAAAGAGTTAATACAAGAGTCTGAAATTTCAGAAACGATACGACGCACAGTTGGACAAAAAAAAACGTCTGTGGACAAATCAATTTTCAGACTAAACTAATCATCCGATTTAAACGTTTTTTTTTTTACATTAAAGTGTATTAAATTCCACATCGTTACAACGGAGGAAAATTTTGAAAAATTTTCTCTAATATTTTTTTATTTAGTAAACAACATGAAAAAAAGATTTTTTGACTTTTCAAGACTCAAGTTTAGTCAAAAAATTTTTTATTTTACCAAAAATGACCCACGTCGAGGAAAACTCATTAACATAATGTCCTGCACTATTAATTTAATAAAACAAAAATTTAAATTGCTATAAACAAATTAGTGAACAAAAGTTATATCTTTATTTGGCACATTTAAATGCACTAAACCAATATTTTCAGGAGAAAATGGAAATAAAATAATGTTAGCTTAAAACTAGAAGACGTTATACAACAATCCCTAATTGTTTATAACATTTTAATAAATAAATACGAAATTAAGGCATTTTTAATCAGATTTAGCTTTTTCAGCAGAATTAGCTATAAATATTTCAACAATGACCTTCTTCTGTGATAGTTTGCACTGCAACAACGATCGTGTATTATTTAAACAAATTCAATAAACAAATGCATTATTTGGCCATTTTTGAGTAGATAACCTTCTTTTTTCAGCAGAATCAATAAATAATATGATGCCAATGTTTCTTGCTGTTTTACTTTACACTTAGGCATCAATTTTTTATTGTTTAAACAAATTTAGTTAAAAAATTAATTGTCTGAGCATTTTTCAGTGTAGAAATTTCGTTTTTTTAGCAGAATAAACTACAAACATCTCAGAGGTAGTCTATTGCTACGATGATTCGCAGTTAAACAATAATTGTAAATTATTTAATTAAATTTAATAAACAAATGCATTGCTTGGCTTTTTTCAATAAATTAGTTTCGTTTTTTTAAAAGCAGAATCTCCTATAAATATTTCACCAATGGCCTTTTGCTATGATTATTTGCAATTGGACAATATTTCATATTGTTTAAACAAATTTAATAAACAAAGGTATTGTTTGGCAATTTTTCAGTAGATAAGCTTCGTTTTTTTCAACAGAATTAATAACTAGTATGTTGCCAATGTGTCTTACTGTTTTACTTTACACTTAACCATTAATTGGCTATTGTTTAAATAAATTTAGTTAACAAATTAATTGTTTCAGCATTTTTCAGTATAGAAGTTTTGTTTTTTCAGCAGAATCAACTACAAACATCTCAGAGATAGTCTATTGCTAAGTGATTCGCAGTTAAACAATAATTGTACATTATTTAATTTAATAAGCAAATGTATTTTTTTGTCTTTTTTCAGTTGATAAACTTCGTTTTTTTCAACAGAGTCAACTGCTAGTATGTTGATGATGTCTTTTACAGTCATACTTTGTAGTTTTACAAAATTTGTGTCTCAAGTTTCGAATTGGCTTCCATTGTTATCTGTTAACAATCAATGAGAGTTCTTGAGCTTCTGTTTAGACAGTATACAATTATTTTTTAACTGCAAATGGTCATTGCAAAAAGCAACTGTTAACATATTTTTAGTTGATTCTGCTTAAAAAACTCGAAAAAAACGAAACTAATTTATTAAAAAACAGCCAAGCAATGCATTTTTTATTAAATTTGTTTAAATAATGTACAATTATTGTTAAACTGCGAATCATCATAGCAATAGACTATCTCTGAGATGTTTGTAGTTGATTCTGCAGAAAAAACAAAATTTCTACATTGAAAAATGCTGAAATAATTAATTTTTAACTAAATTTGTTTAAACAATAAACAATTGATGTCTAAGTGTAAAGTAAAGCAGCAAAACACATTGGAAACATACTAATTATTGATTCTGCTGAAAAAACGAAGCTTATCTGCTTAAAAATGGTCAAATAAATAATGCACTTGTTTATTAAATCTGTTTAAATAAAACACGATTGTTGTTACAGTGCAAACAATCACAACAGAAGGTAATTGGTGAAATATTTATAGCTAATTCTGCTGAATATAACTTGTTTATAACTATTTAAATTTTTGTTGTATTAAATTAATACTGCTAGACATTTAGGTTAATGAGTTTTTGCCTCGACGTGGACCATTTTCGGTAAAATAAAAAAAATTTTGACTAAATGGCGGTCTTTAAGAGTCAACAAAAATTTTTTTCATTTTGTTTATAAAATAAAAAATTTTTGAGAAAATTTTTCTATCAGTTCGCCCCTGGGATGTCAAAAGTATGGTTAAAACAATGGAGGTTATGACAATAGCTAACAACACAACAAATGATTCCACAGATTGAAAACAGAATTAATCATAAAACCCTTTGGAAAATTGTTTTATACCTTTTTATAAAAAGGGATAAAATACAGGGATACATTTTTACAGTTAATTCATTCTACTTTAATGAGACATATAAGAGATATCACGAGGTACAAGAATGGCTACTAATAAAAATAGGCAACGTTTTCCTTGCACTTTTCGTGGTTTTCAAATTAAGTACATACTTTTACTGACATAAAACATTGATGATATGAGCAGCGAGAGGGTTTCTCTTCAATTTTATCACGAACCCAGACCCAGAAAATTAATCATAACAGTTTTAAAAAATCGAAAGTCTAGAGGCACAGTCAAATAAAGTGCGAAAAAAGAAATTTTTACAATACTTTTAAAATTTTTTATCTTCTCTCTACATATTTTTAAAATAATTTTGAAATTTATTTTTCTGCGTTTATCCAATGTCCACTCGGTAACCTTCCTAACATGTAAATTATTTATCTCCACACAATTAATGGAAAAAAATACTTTAGCTAGTTCTGAGAAATTTTTTTTTAAATCGACAGGCCAAACACAACTTTTTGGCAAAGACCCATATATGGTTTTCCTAATTTCTGAAAATAAGTGTTCTTTGGAAACTTAAAAAACGTCTATACCTTTCTATCACCCTACAATTTGAATTAATGTAGCTATTTTTAAAAAAGTAGTGAATAAACCATAAAATAATTGAGATAAAATTCCTATACTTTGTCAAAACAGAATTTTTTAAAGATAAGGACAATGCAATATGTTGAGTCTTGCAAAATTTATCTTCTGACACTGACGAACCATCAGCTGTCGCTATAATACTGTTGCGCACCACCGGCACCGTCACGATCATCAGGTGGTGAGAAAGAGTGCCTAAGTTTGAGAGC
Source organism: Euceroptres primus (assembly GCA_037177015.1). Taxonomy (NCBI): domain Eukaryota; kingdom Metazoa; phylum Arthropoda; class Insecta; order Hymenoptera; family Figitidae; genus Euceroptres; species Euceroptres primus. Next base: position 189,824 of record JBAGKK010000558.1, on the reverse strand, counting down.
CAAAATCCCCATAAGAGTGAAGAAGAGGGAAAGAGTGAAGATTGTTATCAGTGCTTTCCTGTGTCCTGCCACGTTCTAAGAAGAACGTTCAAGCAGTATGAGTAAACGTTGACCATGAATTATTCATGGTTGTCGCCAAACGAACACCAGTGCATTGATGCTCGCGGGTTCTCAGGACCTCGCTCAGAAGGGAACCGCTTCGTTTATCAATCAGAGATACAAAGCGATGAACAAATTCGTATTCGAATAATATGTAAAGGCAATACCATACATTTTATTCACTTTGAAAAAGGAAACAGACGATATTCATGAATTTCATTAGCAATAAAGACAGGATAAAAGATCGCATCATTTTTTAATCAGAAACGGGATCAAAACGTTACAAATTTGAGTTCAGGATGAACCAAACAAAGTTTGAAATTATCTGCAACAAAAATGAACTATTTTTTGATGTTTTATTCCAAATGAAGAAATATTGTTCATAAACCATAAAGATTCACATCATAAAGAAAAAAATGAACTATCCTAAGATCCAGATTTTGCTCAAAACTAACCGAAAAACGGTTCAATATGAAAAAATATCGGTTTCATTTCAAAACAAGTGAAGTTCAAAATCATCTAAAACAAAAATAAACCCCTGATTTGGATCAAAAACTAACCAATATCGAGTTCATTTTAACCCTAGATTGCAGCACTTCATTGAAATTACAGCCTTGCAGGGAGTGGGGGTTTCAGCCTGACCCCAGCATATTATTATTTCTCACGTAACTTATCAACGACCCTACATTTCAATCTGACAAAATTCAGGATCATTTTTCAAGACATGCAGCGCATAGTTTTATAATTTTCATGTCAGATTTTTCATTTTGACATGGTGAAAAAAATTATCAAACTTTTTTTAGCACTATTTTTTTTTACTTTTTTCACTATACTACTAACAGGTGGCACTACAAGTTCGATTTCATTCAGAACAATCACTTTAAATTGAAATCGAAATTTCGTTGGGGTCTTTTTGATCCCAAGCTGCAATCTAGGGTTACACCAAATTAAGTTCAAAATGATCTGCAACAAAAATTATATATCATAAGACCTGATATAATTCAAAACTAACCGAAAAACGTTTCAATATGAACTAATATCGGGTTCAATTTTAACCAGCGTTCAAAATGATCTGCAACAAAAATAAACTCCTGATTTATTTCAAAAAGTAACCAATGTTGAGTTAATTTTAAACCAAATAAAGTTCAAAATGCTCTGCAACAAAAACGATCTATCATAAGATCTCATTTGGTTAGAACTAACCGAAGTGGTTCAATATGAGCCAATATCGGGTTCATTTTTAACAAAACAAAATTATCTGCAACAAAAACGAACTATCCTAAGATCCTGATTTAATTCAAAACTAACCAAGAAACGGATCAATATGAAACAATATCAAGTTCATTTTGAAACAAACAAAGTTCAAAATGATCTGCAACAGAAATGAACCTCTGATTTGGTTGAAAAACTAACCAAAATCAAGCTCATTTTAAACCAAATTAATTTCAAAATTATTTGCAACAAAAATGATCTATCATAAGACCTAGTTTGGTTCAAAACTAACCCAAACATGATTCAATATGAACCAACATCGGGTTCATTCTTAACAAAACAAAGTTCAAAATGAAGTGCAACAAAAATAAACCCCTGATTTAGTTCAAAAACTAATATCGAGTTCATTTCAATCCAAATAAAGTTCAAAATGCTCTGCAACAAAAACGATATATCATAGGACTTCATTTGGTTCAAAACTAACCGAAAAACGGTTCAATATAAACAAATATCAGGTTTATTTTTAACAAAAGTTTAAAATTATCTGGAACAAAGGCGAACTATCCTAAGACCCTGATTTAAGGTAGGTGTCGTGCTAAACCACTTTTCGGTAGAATGTTTCAACATTTTTATTGAATTAGAACAGTAATGATATCTGACTCCTCGCGAAATTTGAAGAAAATCGACCGTTTCATATGAAAGATAAAAAAGCATCAAAGTTGGCATGTTTTGTACGCATCGCCTATATCAGACTAGTAGCACGACTCTTTCAAGTCTAACGATTAAACGCTTCGACAGATTTTGATAAAAAAAAAATAGCAGACAACAGAGGGTTATTAGTAAGATATTATAAAAAAATGATCAGAATTATTGACCGTTACGTTTTGTAAATATAAACATGGAAAGTATTGCAGTTTAGCAAAATTTTACGCGTGCATGAGCAGTGTTTCATGGGATGACTGCGTCTGTGTGAGCGCTTCAATGTGTCATGTTGCCCGAAGTACAGATCCCGTCAAGAGTTCTCCCGACATAATCCGAACTTTTCTGATTTCCTACCACGCACTATAAGCGAAAATTTTTTACGCCGAGGGCAGCGCAACACCTACTTTAATTCAAAACGAACCGAAAAAAAGTTTAATATGAAACAATATCAGGTTCATTTTCAAGCAAAGTTCAAAATGATCTGCAGCAGAAATGAACTAGTATAAGATCTGACTTGGTTCAAAACTAACCGAAACGGTTCAATATGAACCAATATCGAGTACATTTTTAATCAAAGTTCAAAATGGTTCAATATGAACCAATATTGAGTACATTTTTAATCAAAGTTCAAAATGGTTCAATATGAACCAATATCGAGTACATTTTGAACCTCTGTGTTCATTTTGAACCAAAGTTCAAAATGAAATGGAACAAAAATAAACCCCTGATATTTTCAAAAATAAACCCTTGATTTAGTTCAAAAACTAACTAATATCGAGTTCATTTCAATCCAAATAAAGTTCAAAATGCATTTCAACAAAAACGATCTATCATAATACCTCATTTGGTTCAAAACTAACCGAAAAACGGTTCAATATGAAAGAATATTTGGTTCATTCTGAAACAAAATTCAAAATGATCTGCAAAAGAAATGAACCCCTGATTTGGTTAAACAACTAACCAGTACCAAGCTCATTTTAAACAAAATAAAGTTCGAAATTATTTGCAATAATGATCTATCATAAGACCTGGTTTGGTTCAAAACTAAGCCAAAAACGGTTCAATATGAACCAATATCGTGTTCATTTTGAACCTTTGTGTTCATTTCGAACCAAAGTTCAAAATGAAATGCAACAAAAATAAACCCCTGATATTTTCAAAAATAAACTCCTGATTTATTTCAAAAACTAACTAATATCGAGTTCATTTCAATCCAAATAAAGTTCAAAATGCTCTGCAACAAAAACGATCTATCATAAGACTTCATTTGGTTCAAAATTAACCGAAAAACGGTTCAATAAGAAAGAATATCTGGCTCATTCTGAAACAAAATTCAAAATGATCTGCAAAAGAAATGAACCCCTGATTTGGTTGAACAACTAACCAATATCAAGCTCATTTTAAACCAAATGAAGTTCGAAATTATTTGCAATAATGATCTATCATAAGACCTGGTTTGGTTAAAAACTAACCCAAAAACGGTTAAATATGAACCAATATCGTGTTCATTTTGAACCAAAGTTTAAAATGAAATGCAACAAACATAAACCCTTGATATATTCAAAAATAAACGCCTGATTTAGTTTAAAAACTAACTAATATCAAATTCATTTCAATCCAAATAAAGTTCAAAATGCTCTGCAGCAAAAACGATCTATCATAAGACCTCATTTGGTTCAAAACTAACAGAAAAAAGGTTCAATATGAACCAATATCGGGTTCATTTTTAACAAAAGTTCAAAATTATCTGCAACAAATACAAACTATCCTAAGATCCTGATTTAATTCAAAACGAACCGGAAAAAAGTTCAATATGAAACAATATCAGGTTCATTTTGAATCAAAGTTCAATGAAGTGAAACACGTTAAGACAACTATAATTGAAATGTTTATTTGTCCTTACTGAAAAAACCTTTAGACCCTGACTTTGTCGGAAGAGGCCGAATTCTTTGGAGCAACAGCCGAGGAATATCAGCAGAACGATATGAGTATAATAATGTAAGAAGGTCGCGGCTATGACACGTGTGAGTAACATGTGTGTGTGCTCGAACGTGTGGCCCGAGATGGCGTGGTTATCTCGCACGTCAAAACGGTGCAAAGTTGTGCCGGTCGAGGCATATCTCGGTCGCAGCAGGTTGTACGCGGGACTTGGTGGCATAGATACCGACTCTTCAATGTCAAAAGATAGCAGCTGAGACAGACTCCGAGTACCTCGTTGAAGACTCTAGTCGACAAGAACCGACCATAGGTGGTGGTTTCAAAACATTTCGGGTCTCCATATTATACTGACCTCACGACATGTCCCTTATCAGATCTCGCGACCTCCAAAACTTCCTCTTTTCACTTCGAAAACTTCTCGTATTCCAACAATAATTCCTTCCCCTTTACTTAGCTATTAAAAATTAAAGCTTCTCTTTTAAAAAAATACAGAGCACACGAAAAATATCAAAAATAATTATATATAGAATGAGGTTACATGAGATAAAGATGCTCATTACCAAATGTTAGTCTAATCGAATGATATTTACTTATCATAGAATAGAATTATAGAAAAAAAACTAAGGATAAAATTTGTGTTAATGGTAAAACAAAAGAAAAGTTAGTTTTAGTTATCAGGTTAAATATTATCTTTTGAATAACTGTATTCGATTAATAAAAGACAACAGAAGAAAAGTCACAATCAAGAAAATATTTTCATATCATGTCAAAATATTTTGACTCACTAGTCCAAACCGAAATTCTTTTAGACATGACAAATCATGAATCCACGTGACCTTGGCATCCAGTATGACGGGTTAATCGGAAATCGCAATATTTTTTCGATGAATTTGCTTTCAGACGTTTCTTTATGCATCATCATGCTTGCGAGATAAGATGATGCAAATATAAATTTTTTAATTCTTTAGTAACTTGAGACATAATTTTTTAACTCATTGTGAATATTCATTAGTAAATTAAACAGGATTTGAATGAAATATAGTAAAATAATATAATGTCGTGAATAAGGAATATGACAGTATAATAGGGTATTGCCACTAACACGAGAAAACAGCTGAGGCGGCTAGTATGTTTATCCGGTCGTTTTGATAAGCGATCTCCGGCCAATGGTGCGCCGAGTTGATTATATCTGATTACTCAGTTCAGCGCCTGTCTTGACTCGGTTTAGCTTTCCGAGTCAGAAGTGAATGCGTGTGCATTATTAAATGTTTCCGCGTCATCAGATCTACGCGTTTTCTAACGCCGCAAAGGACACTTGAATGTGCTGATCACTTTAAGAAATCGATTCCGAACACTTGTAAATCAATCGTTTCCAACATTGCAACAAGTTTCGGTCTTCGCACGAGATTGACGACGTTTAGAGAAAGTCGACCGGTAAAAAGTTTCCCCAGAGCGGGAATATAAAACTACATTGAATCAGTCTCGATTTCACCAACACATTTTTTATTTGCTAAATAACACGAGTGTTCAATGTTTTTGATTTAATTCCAAAATAAGTGGCTAAAATATATTTTAAAGAATAATCAGTTTTAAATTGTGTTCAAAATATTAACATGGTGTCCAGTAAAAGGTCCGTACGAAATTTAAGGACATTTCAAGGACATTTTCAGAAAATTTCAAGGACATTTTCAGAAAATTTCAAAGACTTCCAGGTTGTTTAATACAACCGTATTTATTTTATTAGAATCAGTTCGAAAAAAATATTACGCACGAATGTATACATGTAATTTTTAGCGAAACTGAGGTACATTTTTTTTAGGTTAGTTGCTGATAATATTTTGAAATAAGATGAAATTCGAGAGGATATGAAAAATTCAAGAACATTGCGTAAAATTCAAGAACATTCAAGGACTTTTTAAGGACAGACAAAATTTAAGGACATTTCAAGGACTTCAAGGAACACTGGACACCATGATTAATCATTTAAGAAAAAAAAGTGTATTGACATTTGTTTTTTCTCAAAAATTGAATTTTACATAACCTGAACGTGTCTCCAAGTTTTTTTTATCAGAAAAGATTTATCAAGTTTTTGTTCGCATACTCTCAATTGTTTTTATAATCAAACTTCCAGCATCTCAAGACAACGAATGAGGAAAACTGACAGTAGAAAAAATATTGTGTGGTCAGACGCAACAGAAACGATTCATTTTTTTCAATTAATGAAGAGTATTTTTTGATGAATTGATTATCCATGAACAAATTATTTATCTGCATTAAATAAGCAAAAATGTTTTTAATGGAACAAATTATTTTCTCTAAAAATCCCACGCTTTCCCCCGCTATTTAGGTTTCTGGAATATTATAAGTGAGAATTTCCGACCCTGGTTGACGAATGCCTGAATAACTTTTTTAACATGAAAAAAGACGCAGTCTCGCTGTTGGGTCTTATCAGTTATTTCCATTTCTTGATAACTGTTTTTGCTTATCTGAGTCCGAGCTAAAGTTGAATCCCGTCGTCCCTCACTCCGTCTGGCACGGTCACTCTTTTTTTCCCACTCCTTCTCTCTCTCTTTCTGTCTCACTCACTACCTATTTTTACGTCTCTCTCTAACCGGTAATAACTTCAGCTATCGCCTTCATTGATCTCCCTATCACTGTTTTATCTCATTCCAATGACGTCGCAGCCCGGGGGCCGACTATGAATTTTTCCGATTCGAAATCCCGACTCTCGAATTGTACACCATGAATAGTATCGATAATTCGACATTTCTAGATATGTGTTTTTCCGATTGATTCGATAATATTAATAAGAACGGAGATACTAAGCGAGATGGGATCAGAAACTTTTGGAGGCGTTTCAAATCCGTTATTACGTGTTTTCCTAATTGCAGCTTTTATAATGTCACTCGCTTGAACACATCTGGTAATCCGGAGATAAAAAAAAAGTTTCAAAGATTGGGGTGCAGATGAACGTTGACGTTAAACGAGAGATAAATTCATGAGTATAGAAATAAATGATTGTTTTTTGAATCTATGTTCATTTTTCATTTTCAAAATTTATATCTAGATATTTCATAATACTGGAAAAATTTAACTCTATTTTTCACACTGTGGTTAATACGGTGGTCCAAAAATGCATTGGAAATTTTTTTTTTCGAATCTTCATGCTCTCACCCCTCAAATTCGTTCGAATAAACAAACAAATAAATGCGCTTTTTTAAAATTATATTTAGAGGTTTCGCAAGCCCCATGAAGTATAACTCGTATTTCCCATAAGAAAAAAAAGACGTTTTTGTAAATTTTATTTAGAATCGTCAATATTAGGTGAATCGAGTTAAAATTCAACTCTTCTCTTCACAATTATCCATAGAATACGAATCAAAAATTACTTTTTAAATATCACCCCCACAAGTATGTTTTCTAGGGTGCCAAAAAAAACCCATAAGTGAAAAATTGTGTTCTGCAAGTTTTTGGCGATAATAATTATTTTTTGCGGTTTTTTTTTAGTACAAATTGTTTCTAATACATAAAATACTACTTGTTTCTGGTAATTAGATGTTTACCTAAATTGTTAAAACAATTTATTATGGTTTATAGCAATAATCAATTAATGATAACAAACAATTGTTTCAACAATCTATAATTATTTATAACCATATTCTCTTAGAATAATGCTCGAAAACTTAGGTTTTCTTCTAAAATTTTTCACTTTTTAATTAGAGAGAGGTAATAATTAATTCAAATTAACAAACAATTGTTTAAACAATTCATTATTATTTTTAATAATACTCTCTTTGAATAATTGTAAAAAGTTGCGGTTTTTCTAAAATTTTCAACTTTTTGTCCACTTTTCTCTTAGAGTGAGGTAATAATTATATAATGCAATTTAGCAAACATAATTGTTTAAACAAATTCTGATTATTTATAACTATCTACTCCTATATTAATGTGTATATTGAAGGTTATTCACTTTATTTTTGAAGCAAGTAAAACAGTAGAAAGAGAGTTTTTTTAAATTTCTGAATAACCTAATACACAATTTTTAAATGAAACTATTAAATTAGTATGTATCTCTGAAAATAACAAGTAATAATTCAATTATTGTTGGAGCTATATTTAATATGTTAAAATTAATGTGTACACTTCGGGTTATGTTTCTACGTCCATCTGATGAAAATCAGAAAATCTTGTATTTTTTAGCTCTCTTTTGGCACTTTTTTCTTTCCTCATTTGCGATAACCTCTTCTTATCTTTTCCACATGCATTATCCATTATGCATGTCTTTAATTATATTTTTATATTCCGAATGTCAGAAGGACAGGTTATAGACATCAAATCGTTGATGAAATGATTAATAAATTTTAAATATTATTCACAAACAGCCAACTTCACACATTTAATTTTCTGATTTTGTTTCACCAGCGACCGTTATACGAGTGACAATTTTTAAATAATAAATATTAATACTAAAGTACGCAGAATTTTTCGGTCGACATTTGTGAGTTCATTCATATAATTGAAAATGAGATATCTATAATTTATTTGATTAATTTAAACTAGTTTTGTAAGAAGCCTTGCCTGTTACTTCAGCGACATTTTATTTGTACGAACACACTTTCTAATTTAAATAAAGAAATAACTTTGCTAATATTATGAATTAGAAAGGAGCATGGAATTAGCTTCTTTTTTGAACATTGCGTTTCCCTTTTCCATTTAAAAAAATTTTTAATAAACGTTTTTTGCAGTGTCAAAGTATAAAATCTTACCGTTACACCAACGACACGTAAATATTGGGACAAATTTTACGAACCAATTAGAATTTTTCTATAATATTCTACGTGATTTTGATAAATTTTATTAGATTCTAGAATAATTTTTAAACAAAACACGTGATTCCCAGACTTTTATATTATAAAATATAAAGATGACAGTTTAAAAATGTTTAAAAATGTAAAATGGACACTCTGTTAGAATGACATTTCGCATGTATCAGAGGCGAATTTACCGCCTGTATTATAATTTTATGCACAAAAACTATTGTCCGACTTAATTTTCGTCACAAATAAATGTATTTCATAGCTTATTATTCCTAATCTTATCCTCCGACATCAATAAATAACTAAGACATCCAATCTAAAGGTTACAAACAATTGCCCATATGTATATTATCATCGATGACAACATGTTTTCTCAAGGGCAGGAGGGGGGGGGGGGCTGATAGTAAAATGAGTGAAATTCGAAATTTTTCGTTTACCTTTTTTGCAATAAACTACATGTTATAATTAAAAAAAAACTTTTACAAGTCACAGACCCGCTTCTTCCACCTACTCCTATTATTCCATCCTTTGTTTTTATCTCTACTGTAAAATAGCTTTACAGTCACAGGCCCACTCCTCCCACCTACTCCTAATTATTCCGTCCTTTGTCTTTATCTCTACTGTAAAATAGCTTTTTTGTTTAAATTATTGTTTTTAAAACATTAGCAAAAGAGTAAAAATATTTCACTTTGAAAAAAATAGCCTATTTAAAAAACGGTTCTTGGTGATGTTCATTTATTATTTGTTTATATCTAAAAAGTCAAAGCAAAACTGAAGATTTCAGAAAAAAGTGCAACTTCCTAGCATTACTCGAAGGGAAGATAATTAAAAACAATAATAAATTGTTTAAACAACTGTGTTTGTTAACTTGCACTAATTATTACCTCACTAAGTGAAAAGTGGACAAAAAGTTAAAAATTTCAGAAAAAACCACAACTATCTAGCATTAACATAGGAGAAGATAGTTATAAACAATAAATTGTTTAAGGAATTATGTTTGCTAAATTGCATTAATTACTACCTCACTCTAAATGTAAAGTAGACAAAAAGTTGAAAATTTCAGAAAGAACCGAAACTTTCTAGCATTATTCAAAGAGAGTATTATTAAAAATAATAATAAATTGTTTAAACAATTCCTTATTAACTTGAATTAATTATTACCTCTCTCTAATTGAAAAGTGGACAAAAAGTGGAAAATTTTTAGAAAAAGCCGCAACTTTCTAGAAATATTCTAAGTGAATATTGTTATAAATTATAATAAAATTTTTAAACAATTATTTCTGTTAACTTTAATTGATTATTGCCTCGCATTAACTGAAAAGTTGTAAAAATGTTGAAAGATTCGGAAAAAACCATGACTTTCGAATTCTATTCTGAGAGAAAATTGCTATAAACCGTAATAAATTGTTTAAACAATTTATATAAACATCCAATTATCAGTAGAAAGAAATATTTTACGTATAAGAAACAATTTTTACTTAAAAAAAACCGCAAGAATAATAATTTACCCGAAAAACCCGTAAAACAATTTTTCACTTATGGAGGTTTTTTGGGACCCTATAAAAGTCTTATGCAGGTGATATTTAAAAAGTAATTTTTGATTTGTATTCTATGGCTAATTGTGAAGAGAAATGTTAAGTTTCAACTCGATTCACCTAATATTCACGATTCTGAAGAAAATTTACAAAAACGTACTTTTTCTTATGGGAAATACGTGTTAAACTTCGTGGGGCTTTGGGAACCTCGAAATATAACTTTTTCTCAAAAAAAAAAAAAAAAAAAAAAAAAAACGCATTTATTTTTTTGTGGATTCGAACAAATTTGGGGGTGAGAGCATGAAAATTCGAAAAAAAAATTTTGGACAACCCTACTGCTCAAACTCATGCACAAAAAAGTATTTTTAGAAGAACTGAAAAATTGTAATCATCACCTTGTAAATTCTTTGAAAAGAGTCTATATCCTTGATTTAGGTCTGAATTATGAGTTTTCGCGAAAAGTTACCCAAGATGTAATCTGAAGGCGCAGCGATCTGAGAACGATTGTTCCATCTCACAGATTCGTCTTGAAAGCTGTAGATAAATAGGGAACCAGCATGTACGGGTAGGCGGACGAGATTTGCGGTAAACCGGGCAGTAATCTGATAGTAGCTGCTATGAAAAGGTGGGGGTGGGAGATCGTTTGGGGGACGCAAGGTTTGCCTAATCTTTTAGCGATCTTTTGCGAGTGCGCCAAGTAGGAGCAGATCCGCCGTTGGCTCGTCTAGGTTATGCTGATATCGTGAGCCCTCTACATTATTCAACGGGCATTTCGGAGACAGGTCATGTGTCGAGAGGACTTTCCCGTTTTCGCCCGAAACCGAGGAACATCGACAGAACAAATCGATGATGGAATTTCCCTCCATTCAAAATTCACATGAAATATCAAAATAGAAAAAGAGGCTTTTCATTTGCATCCAATATCTGTGCACTGAGAGAAAAAATATTTAAATCTATAAACAATGGGTCAAATAAAAAAAAATCTACGTCTGTTCTGTGTATATAAATGACAGGTTTCATCAGTGTATAAAATATCAGAGATGAGCTATTCTCTGAAATCAAGTTTTGAGTATTTAAATAAATTAAAAGAAAGTGAACGTATAAGAAATTTTTTTACAGCTTCTCTGAACCTTCAGAAGTAAAATCTTCTTGAACAGTGATGATATTTCCCACTTTGATAAGGGAGATTACTTTTAACATTTTTTGAAATATGAAACAAATTTTCCAATTTCCCCGTTTTCTTACTTTCTATCTTTCGATATTTTTATAAGATCATCAGTTAGTATCGTTTAAATATAATTTTTTCATGAATTAAACTCATTGTGGAGGCGACATAAAAACTGAGGGTCACACTTAGGATATAAATAATGTAATTTCCACAAATATCATACGATGCTTATTATTGATTTCATCGCGTTCTCAATACTTGTCTTAATGAAATATTTAAATACAGTTGGTAGGGAGAAATTATTGAATTAAAGTATGCCATGTACAATTTTTGAAATTTTTGAATTATTGGTATTTTCATATTCAGTAGATTTTAAAGTATATTAAAATACATACTCTGCTGCGAAATTCGCCTCACATAGATTATAAACTTTAATTTTAAAAATATGTATATGAATAAAATGTTTGCATGTTCTTCTATAATTCTACAAAAATTATTTTTTTGTCGCGTATTGCACCCTGTTCAAAATATATTTTCCATTTATTCTAAATATCATTATTTATTATTAACATGAAAAATTGTATTAACATGCATATTAATTTCGTGTTTTAAGTTAAATTTGACATTCATAAACGTTCCATTGGGGTATTAAAATCACAAAATTTTGAACCTCATTTTCTCAGTTTGTGCATGGACATTAGGGTGGGCCGAAATTTGTTTTTATTTTTGATTTTGAAAAATAAACGGGGCCTAAAATTTTGTGAAGACTACTAGTAATTTATGCTTAAAATTCGAATCCGATAAAAAAAATCCAGCTATCGCAAGCGTATTGCAGTTTTAAACAGTGAAGAACGTCAAATGAATGAATTTATACCTTTTGATGATTTTTATCTACAGGAATTTTTCGTGTATATTATTGTCAACACATTTCGGATGATGAAGAAAAAGAATTTAATTCAAAGAACTGCATACACTGTTAGAAAAAACTTAGTTGAAGTTTTATACAATTACCGTAACTGCGTAATTGAATCAATTGTCAACCAAAATAAATCAATTTTCAACTAAAGTAATTGAATTTTCAACCAAAATGAATCAATTTTCAACTAAAGTGATTGAATTTTCAACCAAAATGAATGAATTTTCAACTAAAGTCATTGAATTTTCAACCAAAAGTGAATGAATTTTCAACCACAGTAAATTAATTTTTAATCACAATAAATGAATTTTTAATCACAGTTATTGAAAAGTGATGGAAATTTCAAAAAAAATTTTAACAGTGTAATTTCATTAAAACTGACCAAAAATGTCTAAAACTTACGATTTTTGTCTTTCTCAAGTGTCCTAATAACCAAAAAAATTATTTTAAAAATCTAATAAAATTACACGTTTGTCGGCAAAATATAGGCTTTAACCCTCTGCCTGGTCATTCGACCGTTATCGTCAAAAATCGTCCATTCAGACACCTGGTGGGGAATGGGAATCACGTTCTTTGGCGCTGGAGTGGGGATAAGGTAGGACAGGCAGAGGGTTAAAATGAGACCAGAAAACTAAAAAGTCTTCATTTTTCACTGAGTTATGACCGAAAATATGTACACATGTTTTTTTCCAGAAAAATAAAAAATGAGAGTTAATGGATTCTTTTTTTTTTCTTTTTCGACAACTTCCTGTCATGAAAGTTTGTATTATTTATAAGTGGGAATATATTGGAATTAAATAATACATTCTCATAGAGATGAGAATGTAAAAATTGTGAAGACAGTACACTAGTACAGAATAATATAAAACACTGTATAAAACACTGTCTTTTTTTTATTTACAATATTTTTCTACCTACACATAGTACAAACTTTTGTGACAGAAAGTTGTCAAACAAGAAAAAAAAGAGACGAAAAATAAAAGAAAACCCATTAGATTTCTCATTTATGACTTTTCTAAATAAGAATGTGTGCATATTTTCGGTCATAATTCAGTGAAAAATGAAGCCTTTTTTTAGTTTTCTGGTCTCGGTTTAAAACCTATATTGTTCCGAAAAACGTGTGATTTTATTAGATTTTTAAAATAATTTTTCTGGATTTTAGGTCACTTCAGAAAGACAAAAACCGTAAGCTTTAAACATTTTCGGCCAGTTTTAGTAAAATTATGCAATTCTTTGAACTAAATTCTTTATTCTTATCACTCAGAATATGTTGGCAATGATATAAACTATCAATTCCCGTAGGTAAAAATAATCAAAAGTTATAAATATATCAGGCATAAAAAAATTTGACGTTTTATAAGCTGTTTAAAACTGCAATACGCTCACGATAGCTGGATTATTTTTTTATCGGATTCAAATTTGCAGGATAAACTACTAGTAGCATTACAAACTTTTATACCCCGTTTATTTTTGAAATTCAAAAAAAAAGTTGGGTCCACCCTAATGGTCATAATTCTCGTGCGAAAATATCACGAATCATTTTTTTATAATAATTAGAAATGAAGTAAATAATTTTTTCCTTAACTAAGGCTTAAAAGTAATAAATGAGGAAAAGTTGAGATTTTGGATTTGAATGCGGCCCTGTCTCGATTCCATGGCAGCGTAGGTATCTGTATCGCCTCGAATCGCTACTGACTATGTACGAATTTACATAACGATATTATTAGCGAACGCGGTGGCATAAATAAGCGAGAGATAGCGGCCACGATGGTAACGTCGTCGATCGCGCGGATAGCATACAAGGACCACCGATGTCTAGATGCGAGAGTCCATTGCGCCAGAGCCTGGACCCGTTTCCTCATTATTATTAATATTTCACAATTATCGCGTTGCCGTTACGCGATCGCTGAATTGATAACGTCCGCTGAAGCGCTCCCATGCTTGGAAATTCGAGATCGAGGGAGAATTCGAGATTCGGCGTTAGAAAGAGAGAAAGAGACCCTTTTCACCGTCCCCTATTTCACTTTTCAGGTCGAATGCGAGGAGAGAAGAAAGTGTGGAAGATCTAGATGCTTAAACAAATTGAGGGGACTTTCCGATCACTTGTTTCTTCTCACGATCGAAAAAATTGATCAGAATAATTATCTTGCTATCTGCGTCAATAAACGGCAGCATGTGAATTATGGGGAAGATGAGTTATCTTTTATGAGAGAGGGTTAAAATATTTTATTTCAGAATGTGATTGCTGAATTTTTATTGAAATTATAGTAACAGATTTAGGAAATTGAAGTAAATTTAAAATATCTTAAATTTTTTTAATTATCCTAATTTTTTCCAAGGACTTAGGGAAAGGTTGATGTATAATATGAACTTGCAAGAGTAGAATGTTATATCGTATCAAATGTTATCCTAATGACATTTCCTGTAATTCTTGCCACGCAGGTGTAAAAACTAAAAAAATTAGTAAATTGATTAGATAAAATCAAGTTCCTAATTGAATAGTGACAAAGCAGGTTATTGAAATTATATCACGTCATCGGTATTGTACAGCAACGGACAATAAATGCCTTTCTTCCGGTTTGAAGTTAGGCTTCAGAAAAACCATGTCTTTCTATATTAATTACTTAACGATTCAAAATAATTGACTATGCCTGTAGAAAGTAGTTGTGTCGAACCTGTACCTTTTCAAAGAAAATTCATATTCCGATAATAACTACTATACTTTATTTTTTGTAGATTTTGAACTTTGAATTTAAAATAAATAGTTTCTTTGCCAAAGAAAAGTTTACTTTTTGAACACATTAATTACGACAAATGGCGATTCGATAACACGAATTTCGGTCAAATGAAAATTATGGCAGGTAGATTTTAGGGAATATTCATGCGCCTCTATTTATAATATTTTTATCAAACTCAGTTTTATATATATTTGACTTAAAATGCAGTAGATCATACAGGCTACCACAAATGTTGCCTTTACCCTTATCTACTCTTACAAGTTTATCGAAAAGGTCACCATCAGAGATTGTAGCAGATATCATGGCCCGTATATTACAGATAATAGCCATCATCCTCTACAAACTATCCTTTACAATAAAATATTTTCCATCACGAAATTTAAAAACAATTTTTAGAACTTAATAAAACAAATTTTTTAAAAATACAAACAAAATTAATAAAAAATCATTAAATTGATTGAAACAGGAATAAAACAGACTGATATTATAATAGAGAAGTTAATTTGACGACAGTGAACTGATAAGTCAAGGGGTCGTTTAAAAAGGGATGGAAAAAAGAAAAGAAATGAAAAAAGGGAGTGAGTTGGAGTTTTCTCTCCTCGCACCTATGATGCTATATGATGAACTCAGAACGGAGCATAATTCGCATAATCGATCCGTAGAACGTAATAGTATACACTCTCTCGTCAATCGAAATGGAGAGGCAGTTTGATATCTCGGCCGCGAGTACCCGAGGGCGACCCCTCCTCCTCCTCCGCCGTACTTCCATCCGCGCATAATCATCGGCAATAAATCTCGGTTGCATAAGTGTAACGAGAGATACGAGATCGCAACGCACACAGCCTGAGGCCGGTGAGAGCTGTATAGCGCGACGCGTTGCCATCGCTGATCGAATCCTGGAATTCGCTCTCTCCTGTCCAGTTTCCACTCCGAAGGGAGTTACTAAATTATCAGATTTTCCGAGAAAAGAGTCTAATTTTTTTTAGGTGTCGACATATAAACAGTAAAGATTGCTATAGTCCAGTCGCCACTAACACGTCTGTATGCACTAATAGGACCCCGAGATAATTTTTGTTCAAAAGGTCAAATCAAAAAGTTCCCGGTTTACGAATATCTTGGCTATTTTGTCGAAATCCTAGTCAGTTTTTGTTTAAACGATTTTTTAAAACAATTTCATTATCTATTAACAAAAAAATTTATAAAATCATTTTCAGCATTGGTGAGCAAAAATAAAACTTTTTTGCCTCTTGCACTTTTTTAGTAGAATAAACCGTTTGTAATTTACAGAGTTACAAACAAATGACTTTTTAACAAAATTGACATATTTTCACAGTTGCACCTCAGAATGTATTGCTCAAAAAAATTTGAAACTTGTACATATGGGGCTGAAGTTTCGGACGTCTAGTCTGACGAATTTGAAAAGAACTTTTTTCACTAAAAATGTATAAAAAAAATATCCCAAGACCTTGCCGATAGTTTATAATGTGGTCTAGGTCATAAAAAAGTAGTTTAAGGCAAAAAAAATAGAATTCTTCTGAAAACGTCAATTTTCGAATAGAACCAACCACACAACATTGACGGTATTACATATTTTCGAATAGAACCAAATAAGTGTTCCATTTTTAACCATCGGCAATCGAAAGCTAGTGGACCGAAGGTCTAGAAAAAAAAATTATTCACATAAGTTTTGATTTGCAAGTAGTCAAATTCAGTAAAAACTAACCTTGAATTCCCAACCACGATTTTGACGGTATATTTTCAAACAGAACCAAACAAGTTTACCACTTTTAACCAGCGGCAATCGAAAACTAGTGGTTCGTAGGTCTAGAAAAAAATTATTAACAAAAATTTTGATTTGTGGAGGTCGGTTAAAATGAGCAAAAACTAACCGTGAATTCCCAACCACAACATTGACGGTATATTTTCGATTGCCGATGGTGAAAAGTGGTATACTTGTTTGTTTGGTTCTATTCGAAAGTATACCGTCAATGTTATGGTTGAAAATTCAAGGTTAGTTTTTGCTCATTTTAGCTGACCTCCGCGAATCAAAATTTTTGTTGATAATTTTTTTCTAAACATTCAGACCACTAGCTTTCGATTGCCGATGGTTAAAAGTGGTACACTTTTTTAGTTCTATTCGAAAATATACCGTCAATGTTGTGGTTGGTTATATTCGAAAATTGACGTTTTTAGAAGAATTGTATTTTTGTTTGCCTTAAACTACTTTTTTATGGCCTAGACCACATTATAAACTATCGGCGAGATCTTGGGATCTTCATTTATAAATTTTTAGTGAAAAAAGTTTTTTTTTTAATTCGTCAGACTAGACGTCCGAAACTTCAGCCCAATATGTACAAGTTTCAAATTTTTTTAGCAATACATTCTGCGGTACATCTGTGCAAATATGTCAATTTTGGTAAAAAATCAATTGTTTGTAACGCTGTAAATTGCAAACGGTTTATCCTACTAAAAAAGTGCAAGGGGCAAAAAAGTTTTATTTTTGCTCACCAATGTTGAAAATGATTTTATACATTTGTTTTGTTAATGGATAATGAAATTATTTTAAAAACTCGTTTAAACAAGAACCGACCAGGATTTCGAAAAAATAAACAAGATATTCGTAATCAGGGGACATTTTTCTGACTTTTTGAACAAAAATTATCTCGGGGACCTATTAGTGCATTCAGAAGTGTTAGTGGCGACTGGGCTACTAAAGATGTAATTTTCCATACAATTTTTGAGTGTCGGATAATCTCCCAGGAATGTTTTGTACAAGTAGCTAAAAATATTGTTTTGTATATATATTGTAGAAAAAATGTTTTGTGCAATATTAATCGAACCACAGTGCTGTTTTTTTACAAATCAGAAAACTTAGAACGTTTTTTCAAAGTTGTGACCAGTGTTTTGTTTTGAATATTTTTCAAAGAAAGACAGACACTGGTCTCAATTTTATAAAATACAATTTTCAAAAAATTTTCTAAGTCCAACTTCGAAAAAATGTTCTAAGTTTTCCGCCACTCTGGTTCGAATAATATTATGAAAAACATTTTTTTTCACTATATGTACAAAATAATATTTCTGGATACTTAAAAAAAATTCCTGGGAGAATGTTCTACCCTCTAATTTTTCACTGAAATTTTCAACACAAACTTTTGCATATAATTTTTACCCTCAATTCCGAGGTAAAAATTATCTGTAACAAAAATTAACTTCACAGGATAAATTTTACCCAAATATCAGATAATTTTCTTTTGTCTGAATAAAAAGTTATTCCTCTAAAGAATTACTTGTTAAAAATTTTATCCTTAGTCTTTTTCTACGGTGTTTAACGTGTTAAATTTTCAAACCAACATATCTAATTAAGAAATTGAAAATGTTCTCTTCTTGGTGCAACTACATCCGATATTTTAACTATTTAAATTGTGATTATGAATAAGCCTTTTAAAATACTTTGATAACCATAAGGATTACACTCACCATTGATGAAAGTTTTAGAAAATTTTAGAGTAATAGATGAAGGTGTCTTTATCAAATACAACAGGATCGAACTTACCTAAAACAGAAAAAGAAAAAGAATGGTTAGAATTTATAATCTTACTTCATTTAATTGTTTACTAGAAGGAATCACAGTGGTTCAGTAATTCAATTTTTGGAAAAGTAAGAGATTCTTTTTCGAAAAAGGGGATTTTTTAAAAAAAGAGGGACATTTTTTTCTTTGAAAAATACCAAAGGAGTCAATAAATGTTAGTAAATATAACATTTTTATAAGAAAGCTTAAATTTTACTGACCAATAAGATTATATATTCCACTCTCTAAATCTGAATCAGTGAGAAATGTGACACTAAATCAAATCAGTAAGGATTTTCACTGCCAATTAGTGAGATTTCACTGATGTTTTCAGTGAAAATCCTTATTGATTTGATTTAGTGACACACTTCTCACTGATTCAGATTTAGAGAGCATCATTTGATGTTAAACTTCATTTTCACTAAATTTCTAGAATAAAATTTTGGAACTCTCTAGAATTTTCTTAAAAAATCCTTCATGAAATCTTCTGGAACTTTCGACAACCTTTTAAAATCTTCTAGAATATTTGTATTTTTCGTTAATTTTAAATATGATTCGTTAAATTTTCTAAAATTCCTCAAAATTCTCTACAAGCTTTTAGATATTTTAGAAAGTTTTAAAATCTACCAGACTTCTTGATTCTTCCAAAATCTTCTAAAATCCTCCTGCATTTTAAATCTTTTATCTTTTAAAATCTTATAGAGACGTCCAGACTTTTTCAGAATCTTCTAAAATCTTCAAAAACATTCTGAAACCTATTATAATTTTCAAAAATATTCTACACCGTTTCAGAATCTTTTAGAATCCTCAACAATCTTTAGAATTCTGCCATAAACTTCTAAATTTTTCTGGCCTCTTCCACATTTTTTTAAAAAGACTTATAAAGTCTACAGAATTTTAGAAAGATTCTTAAGGGGCTACTCTAGTACTAATGAACATTTTTTAAAAGAATTTTTATTTTACATTAAAAATAATTTTTAAATGTCAATATTTTAGACCTAGAAGTAGAAATATTAAGATCATAAAAAATTTTTTAATTGCTTTTTGATGATTTCTTTCACTGAAATGGCCGCCTGAAGTTTGCCCTCTTTTTCCGTGCAAGAAAATTTTCGAAAAATTCAACAGCCCGCTATTTTGTTTTTTTTGGACAGGGATGTTTGATCGTGGTTCATACGATAGCAAATATCCTACTTTTTAATAATCCGTATAAATTTTTCCTTTTAGATGATCCAATGTCAAGTTATCACGCTAACCACGGAAAAAGAGGGCAAACTTCAGGCGGCCATTTCAATAAAAGAAATCATCAAAAAGCAATAAAAAAATTTTGTATAAGTTTAATATCTCTACTTTTAGTTGTAAAAATATTGACATTCAAAAATTATTTATAATGTAAAATAAAAATTCTTAAAAAAATGTTCATTAGTACCAGAATAGCCCCTTAAAACAGACTTAAGGATTCTTCAAGATTATGAGAATCTTTTGTGGATTTTAAAGGGTTCAAACTCAGGGTTGCTACAGAAGTCCAATTTCAAAATTCCAGGCCTTTTCCAGATTTTTCGGGTTTAATTTTGAAAAAATACTAGTTAATTCAGTTCAATAATCTACTGATAGCAAAAGAATTTGCCAATAATTTCTGTTACTGTGGTTATTAAATGCAAATGTAAAGGGCTTTTCAACAATTATTGACTTCTAAATAATCAAACCTTATAAATTTTAAATTTAGAAATCTTCTGCCAAAAACTAAAATAATTTTTGGGTGACTAAGAACCACTCTATCAGTCTTGAATATTTTGGAAAATCTTTACAGGTTTCAGATAAATTTTGAAGATTCTAAAGGATTTGAAAAAAAATTTGGAGTCTTTCGTTGATTTTGGAGGATTCTAAAATATTCTGGAAAAAGAATGACAAATTTTGTAAATTTTTTAGGATTCTAAAAGATTGTGAAAAAAGGCTTTAGTTAGTTACAGAAGAGTTTAGATTTAGAAAATTTGTCAGTTTGGAAATTATCAAAAATTTTAGAAAACATCGCAAGACTTTTTGAATGTCATAAGTTTTTATTTCTCATAATTCTTGGAAAATTAATTGAAATTTTAAGGAAAAAAAGGGGGAAAAGGAATCTAATTCTAAAATAAAGGGATTTTAGGGGATTTTGAGAAAAATAAAGGGCAAAAGGGAGAAAAAAGGGGAATACTGACTGTGATCCCTGCATCAATAAATATAAAAATCAGTCTATTTATAACATTGAAACTAAAATTTAAAAGAATTGTGTAAAAATGATTTCCCCACAAGTCTTAATTTTTTTCTAAAACATCTACACGATGTTATCTATATTGATATTCCAATTTTGAATAACTTCTTAAATATTGTCTCAAAAATGCGTAATTTACTGCGTATTAATAATCGGGAGATAAAATGCAGTAACTCTGCGGAATAAAGAACGATAATTGCTGGATGATTTCATGTGTATGAATTTCGTTGAAATAAATTACTTCCTCCTATCTGAGGCGATATTGAAGACCCGAAGAAGAATGATCGCATGTGACGTTTGATTAATTTATCCATTATCCTGCAATGACTGTAAATTGGATATGTGAATGTGGATGCTTACTTAGAACAGCACAATCTATATATCGTGTAACAAGAACTGAGTCAGACCGAAGCATAAAAATCTAATCGTAGCACGTACAACATTGCTGGTTATCGACACTATACTTATCACCACGACAAATTCCACCGATTCGTGTTGATGCGTTTGTATATGCATAATCATTCAGAACTTTACTTACATTCCTAACAATATTCATAATTACGATAATTGCATCTCTTACACGAAAGTGTCAATTTCGTTTTCACTTGTCCTACTGACACTGATTTTTCTTTGGTGACATAACTACATTTTCTAAGTCCTCATTAAGGTAAAACATTTTTCAAACAATTGTTCAGAAAAAATATATTCAAATGCTAATAAATAATAATTATTAGAACAATTATTCATATTATAATTATTTATCCTACATTGGTATAAAATTCGATGTTTTAACTTATTTTTCGATATAAAAGCTTGAAAGTTATGATGTTCATGGAAAACGAGGTGGGTTACCTTCCTCAGAATGCGGGTTCAGATCGCATAGATTATAATTTGCATTCACACCTGCGCTACCGTGCGACACGCTAAATAGTGGTCCTGTAAGCATGGCTGCATTGTACGACCCGTTTGTCGTTTTGCGATTGTTCCATTCATATAACGCTAATTGTTGCGAATGTCCTACGATCGTTGTTTCCTAATGCTATCGTAATTCTGTGAACGTCGATAATAACATCAATTGTTTGCCTTCTAAATTACTCATAATTTTTACGAAGTCTTATCAAGAAATATTATTGTAAAGAAACACTTAAGCAGGATAATAAAAAAAAGAGGGTTCAAGAGACTGATTTCAACATCGTAAATTCGGAAATAATCATTGCGGATAAGACATTAATTCGAATTAGATTTCGAGTTTTATTTAATGAGAATATTAATCCATCAGATGAAGGAATATTTGTACGCTAGTATTGTACATTAAAATAAGTTTGGACGTGAGGAGTATTAAAGAAAGCATGCGAGTCATGTCAGTGCATATCATATCAGCGCGTCAACGTGGATATTTTATGCGTTTCAAATCGAATAGATATCAGTTGCAACATAAAATTTATCGCAAGGCTAACGGCAAATCATAATCAGCAACCACATACCGGGACAATTTTACAGCACTGCAAAGGGTGAAGGTGTTTTGATGTAAACATGATTGTCAGCAAGCATTGCAGTTCGTTTTATGCCCTCAGATACATTCCTTTATTGGGAAAAATTTACTTAATGTGAAGAACTTGCTAAAAAAGTTTTAGAAATGTATCAAAAGTACATTCACGCAGCACAAATAATCGATAAAATGTATAACTGAATGAACGATCTGCAGCTGGCAATTTACAGTAAAAGTTAAACCTATTTGAAAAAGTTATAACTTTTTATATAAAGTTATGAAGATACAATTTTCACTTGTAGGACACGCACAACTAAATTTGGAATCTATATATTGATTTACAACCTCTTTGTATGAGGGCATCGCTAAATGTGCTCGTAAAATAGGGAGAGATGTCGATCTAAAAAATATTATCAAACTCTGATCTCCGAGTTACATATATTTGCCGATGGAAGATACCACATGTTTTGTTTGTGTGTCTTCCACGTTCACATGGGTACCTGCATCTCGGGTGACCCTCACCAGCAATGAACGTACTTACACGCGTAAATGCACACCGGGAGAATGCGTCATGTGCCTTATCTAACACGCCTTTTCCTACACGACTAGATACCGAGTTAGAAACGATTTATTCGCATGCATGAGTGACAAGTGAGCTAGGAATCTTAGAAAATGCGAGACGAATCGAAATTTGTGTTGCTTTGATTCAAAAGAAGAGAGAAGCTTTGACAATGCGTCCTTTTTACACAACCCTGTGAATTTAAAATAATTTCTATTTCAAGAAACAACGACAAAACTGTTCTTGGATATTTCATTAATAAAACCACAAAGAACGGGATAATATCGATAATAAACCTAAGGTATTGAAACTTTACTGAAAAGTTCACAACTACATTATTAAACAAATGAAAACTACTCATTTAACAACGTTTTTATGAGCACAATAGCAAAATCTACGAGCTACAGCTTTTTCACAGTAAAAACTAGACTTTTCTTTCAATCCGGTATGCTTTTTTGGGCGTTCTAATATAATATTCGGTTGTTCTATATGATATCTGATCAACTTCATTTTGAAAGATAATACCAGATTCGATTTTGTTTTCATCCACAATCATTCTATTTTTATTCAGAAATAGTAATTCTTTTATTCGGGATTCATGGACTAAACTGAAGTCGGATGATTTTGTTGCCCGATCTGTTTCCATACCGAACTGGGCTCTAAAAGCATTTTTATTTCTTAGCGTGTTGTTCTCAACAGTATCAGAGATCACACCGGTTCAGTAATTTAATTTTTGGGAAAATTGGCGCTATCTTTTTCAAAAAGGGGATTTTTTTAAATAGGAGGAATTTTTTCTCTTAAAAATACCAAGGGATTTTAATAAGTGCAACATTATTATAAAAAAACTCAAATTTTATTAATAAATAAAATTATATTCCATCCTTGGATGTTAAACATCGCTTTTAATAAAAAAGAGGGGAAAAAATTGTCTCAGTTAATTTTATGATAACCGCAACTAAACCAGCATTAAATGATAAAAATATTGTAAGAGGCTCTATATTAACGGGGCTTCGAAGTTAAAAAAGAAAAATATGTCGGCTACTAGAATTGCGGTCGTGAATTTAGATCTTGAAGTCTTTAATGCTCAAACTGAAAAACTACTTGACTATTATGTCTTATTCTTGACTTAAAGTAACTTCTTTTAAGTAATTTTTTCAAACACAAATGTTTGTTATCTTGACACAGGTATGTTGCTTCAATTGTTTTTTTAAAAAAACCTTGTTCCTTTCTTGACTTAAAATTTGTTAAACTTTATATTTATTTAAACAAATTTTTTTATTTTTTATTCTAGATTTTAAATTTTACTCTTGAAAAAGGCCCGCAGTGTTGGTCGAAACGTCGAGTAACCTTTCTACAATAAATCAGTTTTAACATATTTTATTGGTCTCTTAATTTGAATTATTGACCGTAGGACCGAATATTGTTGCTGAAATAATCATTGGAAATTAATAACGATCGAAGAAAGGAAAAACAACTAAGGATCCATTTCGTCTATGAATTGTTTTTGATTACTAAAAAAATATGGTTAATTTCAATTATTTATATGCAAAACTGTAGATATGCAAGATATTAATGCAGAAAGTCGCCGAAATTCCTTACTGAAAAACACATTTGCGCAGATGTGCTGCTTAGCCAGGAATCAGCCTCCAAGAACTCCGACTTTCCTGATGAAGAAATTTAACATCTACAATTCTCTGGCAATTAATAAATAGTAAAATTATGATGAAATTAATGATTTTTAATTAAATTACAATTAATTGTTAAGTTTTGTCAATACAAAATGTATCATTAACACAAAAGTAATTAATTTAATATTTTGATTATTCAAATTTGTGTACAAGTACAAAATAAAACAAAAGAGTGTATAGACATTTGGTCAATATGATTCACAAGCGTCACGACAAATTCTAACACTAAATAATATTCATTAAAGGAGAAGATTTTTAATACATATGTGACTTTTAAAGATTCTACTGAATTTAACACGACATTTTTTGACATTCTAAAGTGTTAAAATGGTTTTAAATTTAATTTTCTAGTTCACTAATTCGAATTTTAAAGCAAAAATTCTATTTATAAAACATTGTTTATAAAGAAAAAATGGCTAATATTTGGAGAGTTTCGGTAGACTAAATAAATTATAATTTTTTTATAAATGAGATAATAATGGGATAATTTACCAATTTTTCAGATAAAATTACTGACAGGGTGTCTAGCGATCAGGCCATTTTAAATTCCCGGGTTTTTCCCGACCAAGTTTTTCATTTTCCCGACCAATTTTACATTTTTTATTTACAATAACGTATATATTATATGTATTTTCTTCGTGTGAAAGGTCCAATTAATAAAAACATCTTTTAGAATTGTTAGGCAACGTTTCGGACTTTATCGATACTAAGAGATAATTTTATTAATTCGACCTTTCACACGAAAAAAATACATATAAAATTGACAAAAGGTCGAAACTGAAGAATATGGATATAAACGTATGTATTATCTCTCGTATAATCCTAGATAACTTTTAATTTCTCACGAAATAAACACATTAGCATTTTTTCCCTATCTCAAACATTCAATTATACACTTTTTTTTACATTTTTTCAAAAATAAAAGTTAATGTTCATTTTTATTTTCGTAATTTATTTTTTTACCCCTTTCAAACAGCCGCAAATAAAGGGGAAATAAGTAGATTTTACCATCAAATTAAAAACTTCCCGATCTGAAATAAAATTCCCGGGGTTTTCCCGGTTTTCTCCCGGTGAAACCAAATTCCCGGGTTTCTCTTGGTTTTGCCCAATTTCCCGGTCCGCTAGACACCCTGACTGATTACTTCTTCATACGAAAGAATCTTAAAAAATATATTAATGCAAAGAATAGATATCAAAATGAATTCTTTACAATAATATGTTAAAGGAATACAACTGATATTTATTTTTAAATATGTATAATCAATACAAAATTTCAAATATTTAAAATATTACTTGTAATTGTTTACAACTTTGTCAGGATAATATTTTTAAATTGTATAAAATTTAAAATTACTAAGACCTAACGTTTACATTTTCATTTTTTTTAATTGAAAAAATCTTAACTGAATAAATAGCTTTACAAAATAACAATTAAAAAATTTACTTTTCGTATTTTTACGACAATTTGTATTTATAAATTTTTTCTTCTCTTCATTTACGACAAAATCATTCCAGTGAATATTTCAAAACCTTGTGAAATTTTCTCAGAATTTTAAAATGAAAAGCTTAGGAATTATTTTAAAAAATAAACATTTTCTAATATCAATAAACGGTTACGATTGTCTCCAAAAGGTTAATCATGTATTATGTATTAATTATTATATTATTAATCAATTATAATTAATTTTGCTGTGGAAATAAAAAAATGTAGGTGTGCTTATTACAAGGATCGGCGGTTCAAAGTAACCCTCGAATCCTGGTGAAGAAACTTAAATGTACATGTGCTATTCGATATGAAGAAATCGGCCTGCAGAAAGACCGAGATCCTCATGAAAAAAACACATCTGCGCAGATGTTTTTAAAAAGCACTTCTGCGCAGATGCGTTTTTTTAAATCAAGAACTGAGGTCTCAGACCTGTCCAAATCCTGGAATTCGTGTAGATATGTTACACTTTTGTGCAGATGTATTGTTTCTTCAGCAGGAATTCTTGAAAATCGCTGTAGATACGCTAATCGAGACCTAATTATCTCGAGAATTAATTACAATTTTTAATAATGATTAGCAGAGTTAAATTCGTCTTTTCATAACGAATCCAACGATACAAAAAACTCATTTTTGATAAAAATGAAGTTGTACAGTTTCTTCATCAGGCCGGCAGTATGAAGGCAGTATTTTCGGAGATTTTAAGAGTTTTTGTAGATTTTCGAAGACACTAAAAAATTCTGGAAATACCTACAAGATTTTAGTCGGATATGGAAGAATTTAGACGTTTAGAAGCTTTAAAATCGTGAAAATTATGGAAAATTTCAGAAAACATTGAAAGAATGTTTGAATCTCATAAGTTTCTATTTCTCATGATTCTTGAAAAATTAATCAGAACTTAGAATTAAAAAATGGGAAAATAGGACAAAAGTTCTGAAACAAAGGAACTTTAGGGGATTTTGAAAATACTAGGGGGAAAATAGAGGAAAAATAGGTAAAAAAAGGATAAGAGGGGACGGACTGTAAACCCTGAAGTATCATTCGGAAGTTATATTATCAAAAGATCACAGCAACGCTGCAAATATCAAAATATTGCAAACAAATGAAAACTCTTGATAGCAATTTGCATCAAATTGATCCCCGATCTATAAATTTTCACTCTGTGCTTCGTGTTTTAAGATCACTTTGACCAGAAAGCAAAAATTCACAACGAATATCAGGACCCTTCACGGAGAAAAATAGAGGGTCAATATTTGAGAGTCAAATTTTGATCAACCAAATACCAATCCAAATCCAAAATCAAATCGTCGGTCTGACGATTCAGATGATCAATTTGACAAAATCAGATGACAAATCATCGCATCGAGAAGGCTGTCCTATAGTCGACCTTCCAATATACTCAGTCTGACCCTCTAGATGTTTAGCTTGACTTTCCATTTTTTCTCCGTGTTGTAAATCAATCTCCTCTGTGCACCAATATTATTATGCAAAGTGATACAGAGTGAACAATTGCGAGAGACAAATTGGCGACTGTTTCCAGGTGGTTCTCGATGTCCTTGTCGATATTGCGTCGAGGGAAAATTCCAAAAAACGTCTGATCGCCGTGTGAGCGATTAATAAAACTCGCGAGCGAGCGTCCCGTAACTCTCGGGGCTATAACTTGAAATAGTTGGCGCGGGTTATCAGCGACGATCGGGCGCGTTCACACGAGGCGCCGCGACGCGCTATGTAGGTCGATGGCATCGACCCGCATCATGCTTCCATCCGCCGCATCGTGTGACCGCTGCCTCGGCTCACACCTGTTGCCGCCTGCACGGCGGACTTTGGCGCGCGGCAATCGATTATTTAGCAACAAGCCGCAGAAATTGGAAGGTTAATTTCGCCCGCTTGTTTACGCTCGTCCGCAATTTGATTGCCCCGCCGACGAGCTCACACCCACGTTATGTATACAGTTATAGTCGCTGCTGATGTGAGGTTTAACGTAAAGCGCAGTGAAGCTGTTAGCATCAGCTGCCGAGCGAGCGATGTGCTTCTTTTATGATAAGATGATGCAGTCAAGTCCTGAATGGCGTGTGGTTGGTGATTAAGAAAAGGAAATCAGCTTCTAGGGGTAGATTCTTTGATAATTTATGAAATTTGTAAGCTAATTTATGTTTCGCCACGGTTGGTTAGTTTGCAAATTTATTACGAGGCTCGGAACAATAATAATCTCAAAAAGACAAGAATTGTTTCAAGTCAGAGGAAATTGTTTAAATTAAAAGAAAATTTGTTTAAATTGAACAAATGTGACCCTTGCACTATAAAAAATATCTGATTCAAAGCTGGATATAGGAATGAAAACAGAACACCTCCAAAATAATCCCTCTCATCTATTTTAATCTCACTTCAGTCCTAAATTGGGACTATATTTGTGGATTGTTTTGCATTAAAAGTAACAGTTCGAAATTAATACAGCTCAAATCTAAATTAATACCTATGAAAAAAAGACCAAATATATAAAAGAAACCCAATTTTTTACAGTGTGAATGAAACGAATATTTCGACGATTTAACCATATGTAAATAATGCGATGGATTCAACTAAAACATTCGGCTCGATCAACAAAATATTTTTTGAAGTTAGCAAAATGAACCAATTAAAAACTTTCGTTGATTGAAGCAACGAGTTTGGTCTACTTAACAAAAATTTTGTCTACATAGGGGAATTGTGTCTAAAACGGTCACTCCGCTAAAACGACTAATCTTTAATAATTAACTGGTTAAAGAAATAAACGCCAGTTTTTTGTACGAAAATATTGTGAGATGAAATACATACCGATGACAAATGATTTTAAAGATTAAATATGTAAACTAACGTAGTAAAATATGATTATAGATTTCAACTACTTTATGATAAAATGTTACTTCAAAATTAAGTCACATTTTGAATACTTATTGAATGAATGAATGCATAAATGAATGAATATGAATACAATATTGAATACCATAGGTTAATGTTACCATTGTTATTGGTATATTATTATAATTCGTTCTCTAAACTTCCGTTTAAGCTTTGTAATAATTTATAATTGTGACTCAATTAATTAAAAATAAAATAAATATAATAAAATAGCGACTCGTATAAAATGGTAATAATCTTGTATGTATAAAACGGTCAGCCGAACTGATCGTTATAACCGAACGGTCATTATAAAATTTAACTTTGTTTTGATATTTAAAACCATATCTGAAAATACTCTGCTAGAATGGTCAATCTTTAATAATTAACTGGTTAAAAGAAATAAACGCCAGTTTTTTGTACGAAAATACTGTGAAATAAAGTACACACCGATGACAAATGATTTTAAAGATTAAATATGTAAATTGACATAATAAAATGTGATTACAGATTTCACCTACTTTATGATAAAATGTTAATTCAAAATTGAGTTTCATTATTGAATACTTTACCATATGTTAATGTAACCATTGTTATTGGCATCTTATAGTTCGTTTTTTAAACTTTCGTTTAAGCTTTGTAACGATTTATAATTGTTACTCAATTAATTAAAAATAAAATAAATATAATAAAATAGCGACTCGGATAAAATGGTCATAATCTTGTATGTAGAAATATTATCCCAAATGCTGCGTCATATTTATGTATTTATTATCATGAGAAATAATTACTTAAAGTGAACAATTCATAGTGGTCAAGTTATTTTTAAAGAATTTGAAAGTGAACAATCAGGGTGTTTAGCGATCAGGCCATTTAAAATTCCTGATTTTTTCCCGGTCAATTTTTATCCCCCGATTAAGTTAAAAATGTCTTTTTGAAATTTTTGAAAGTGAACGTATGCATAGAAATGGGAATTTTAACATAATATACATATATAAAATTTATATCGTAAAGAAAATAATTATTTCTTTACACGTGCCAAACTTATCTTTAATCACAGACTGAAGTGATAAATATTAATCGAAAGTACACATTTTAAAACTTTTGTAACACGTAAAATAAATATTTTTTTAAATTATGCAGTCCGAATCACAAGTAGTTGCTTAAGTGCTATTAAAATCTGAAGAATAAAAAAATAAAATATAAGTATAATCCCGAGCCTAAGTAAAATTCCCGGGTTTTTACCGGAAACATAAAATTCCCGGGTTTTCCCCGATTTCCCGACCCGCTAGACAACCTGACAAAACATTAAAATTTTGAATAAATTGAATAATCTTTTTAATTCAGTGTAGTGCTGTAACATAACCTCTCAATTCGTACCGTCAATGCTGTTAAAATTTATCATTCTGTTTTACCGTAAACAAACGGCTGGTGATTTAACCTATTTCAAGAAAATTATAATTTTTAAATTAATTGATGCAAAAAAACTTCATGTTTTAGAACTAATATGTTCTTCATTTCTTATTTTGAAAACAATAATTTGTTTATAAATAATAATTTATTGTTCTTTTAACCTCAATATAAACATACCCTATTTTAACTCAAATTTTACAATATTTCGTGAAATTTATATAATAAAAATTCTACGATGATAAACAAAATATAATGTGACATTTAACAATCTGAGTGCTGAAACTGACAGAAAAATAAGCATGTTTAAACTAATTCTTTGGGTCTGACCATTTTATTCGAGCGTGTTGATAAAACGGTCAAAATGCAGACCTTATCATTTTTTAGTTTATTCAAATAAATCGTGCCCAACTTTCAATCTTTGGACATTGTAGAAAAAATATCAAAGTACCGTTTATCAGACTCATTTTCTAGAAATTATTTAATTCCTGAAAATATCGAACTGATTAATGGTAAGGTGTTCATTTTAGACCCAATTCCCCTAATCACTCTCTGAATCTGAATCAGTCAAAATTTTCAATGATTTCATTCAGTGACCCATTTTTAAATAATTCATGTGAATTTTAACTGAATTTCAGTTAAATTGACTGGAATACAGTCAACATTCACTGAGTAATTTGAATCAGTCAAAATTTTCAATGATTTCATTCATTGACCCATTTCTAGATAATTCATGTGGATTTTGACTGAAATTCAGTGAAATTGACTGAAATTGAGTTATTCACCGATAAATTAGCTAGAAATAGGTCACTGAATAAAATCAGTGAAAATTTTGACTGATTCAGATTTAGAGAGCAAACTTTCTTTATATGATATTAAAATGCAGTAAACCAAACGCAGGGATCGCAGCAGTTCAGAACTTCAATTTTAGGGAAAATACGGGATTTCTATTTTGAAAAAGAGGGAAATTTGTTTATTTTAAAAATACCCAGGAAGGCAATAAAAATTAATAAATACAACATTTTTATAAGAAAACTCGAATGTCAGTAACAAATGAAATGGTAAGAAAACTCAAATGTAATTAACAAATGAAATGATATTGACTGCTGCAACTAAACCAGCAATTAAATCATAAAAATATTATCAGGGGCACTAGTATAATATTCCCGAAAAAAAAACATTTTAATGACACGTTGAAGTTAACGAAAGAGAGAAATTCCGACAGCAAATATTTCCGAACAAGAAATTTGTCGACTAAAAATTAGCGACATACAAATTTTCGTTAGCTACACTGAAAAAAATTCTTGGTAAATGTTTGACTAGGAATACTGTTCAGTGAATTACAAGGAAAAATGGTGACATGTACCAGGATCTTAATATTTATAACTTTTTTCTTAATTATAGTAACCATTATTGAACAGTTGAAACAACTGCAGAATAGACGCGGGCTCCTCAAAGAACTAGGAAATCAGTTATTTATACAATTACCATTTTCCCTAGTTATTTTAACCCTTACAAGCACGGTTATGTTTTCGATGTCTCTGATCACAGATATGTTATTAGTAGATCTACGATTTTTAATTGATGAATTTTGGCTTCAGAGTCGTAATCAGCGGCCCAAAGAAACCCCGAAAACCCATTTTGAAGCCACGGGACGTATTTTTAAATTTGTTGTCCGCCATATTGCATTTGCCATTTTGAATTTTGGAATTTTGACTTCAGATTCGTAATCAGCGATCAAAAAAAATCCTCGAACCCATTTTGAAGCCACGGAACCAATTTTTCCATTTTTCATCCGCCATATTGTATCCGACATTTTGAATTTTGGAATTTTGACTTCAGATTCGTAATGATGTAATCACAACCCCTGAGAACTCATTTTGAAGCCACGGGACTTATTTCTACATTTTAGGTCCGTCATATAGGATCCACCATTTTGAATTTTTAAAATTTCAAAAATTAGACTCCAAATTCGTAATCAGCGACCCCAAAAACCTTCCGTGCATGAAGTTTCAAACAATTTGTATATAAGGAAAAATGTGTGTTTCAAAGGGTTAATTAAGAAAATAGTCATTTCTTAGTTAAACTAACTAAGAAAAATGGTAATAGTAATAATAATATAATAATAGTAATAATAATAGTAATAATAATAAAAATTAATAATAAAAAATAATAATAACTTCTTTTCCTAGTTCCCTGAGGAGCTCCTGTGTATTCTGTAGTTGTTTCAACTCATGCTTGATAATGGCCACTACAATTAAGAAAATAGTTATAAATATTAAAATCCTGGTACATGTTTCCATTTTTCCTGGCAATTCTCTGCCCAGTATTCCTAGTCAAACATTTACCATAAATTTTTTTCAGTGTAAAATTGCTGACAGGAATTTAGGTTGTGGGATTCTTTTACAGATTTTACAAGGTTCTAAAATATTTTGCGGAATTCTGGAGTTCAGAATATTCTGGAGGATTCTTTAAGATTTTATAAGATTATAGGGGAACTCAGAAAAAAAGATTTTACAAAAGATTATAGAAAAAGCAGAAGATATTAGTCGGTTATGGAAGAGTTTAGAGGATATGATTATGGAAAATTTTGGAAGACATTGAAAGAGTCCGGAAGATTTAGAGTAAGTCTAGAATGTTTTAGAAAATTTAAAAAAATTTAGGAAAAATTTTGAAGTTTCTAGAAGATTCTAGAACACTCTGAATCTCTAAGGTTTGAATATTGTCTCACGCGTTTTTGAATGGCATAAGTTTCTATTTATTATAATTCTTGGAAAACTAATTGGAACTTTGAATAAAAAAGAGGGGCAAAATTTTGTTGAATGAACATTATTTTTTATTTCACTCGTCCAGTCAGGCAGAGATTTAAAATAATAATTGACGTTTACCACTTAAATAAATTCACGACTAAATGAACAAAATTGAATTGCTCCTTAATGTACGGATTCTTTTCAATTGAAAACTTCATAACTTTCTAAATTTTTACTTCTAAACATAAGCGTTTCCCAAATGAAAATAGCCTCAATTTAAATCTCTGACGATTTGTGTTGTAACATTTAGAATACCCCAAATTTCCAGAGTTCGCGTAGACTTATATGGCGCAAATCTCGTCTGTGCACTCGTATCGGAAACCCATGGGAAAGAAAGAATTCGCAGGAAAGTCATCCGACGCGATGGGACCGGCCGATATCACAGGCCGCGCACAAAACTCGACTATCTTCGCAATCTGATGCCGCACGAACCAGTTTTCGTACGGGGCCAGATCCTTCTGCGAGGATGAGCGAAGATCCATGCAAAGAAACGCAAAAGGTTCTTCTCGACGAACTCTTTCTTTCTTTCTCCTTCTCTCCCACAAGCGAGATCTTCTCTCCTCAGAGGAGAAAAATGCCATGAGATCGATACCAAAGATCGATTGGTTGGAGAAAGCGAGAGGCTCGCCATACGGTTCGTTTCAGTCAACAACGCTGCTCTCGATTGTTTTTCGAAATCTAAGAGGATTATACGATGCTCTATATTTAAATCCTTCCATATTGTATGTATTTTGAAACAAAACTTTTAAAGAAGATACAAATCTAAATGCGAAGTCTGAATAAAACCACTTGAATGTTAGACGTCAACAAAAACTATTTTCTACAGTAGTAAAGACTGAAAAATAAATGTCAATAAATTCGAGAGGAATTCAGAGAATCTCAATAGCTTTCGAGAGATTATCGGAAACCACATTCCTGAGTCATTCGTTTCGCGACTTTCCTTCTTCAATTGGAAAGTAAGGTGTTGGCTGGAAGAGTTTCCGTATTTCTATAGACTCAAAGAAACTCATAAATGAATATATTTTCTGTGAATAATCTGGGTGAGTCAATGGAAATTTAGGTGGATTTCCCAGAGGACTCTGTGAAAATGATAACTGATGGAAGAAACCGATGACGATATCGTGGTTATCGCATGATCTGGGGGCGTCTAAGTGTTATCGTTTTGCGATAAGGCGCGGTCGACGGTAGGACGGTACTCGTCCAATCTCATCTGACCCATGTGACCTTTCCACCTCCATACATTGAGTAGCTATCAAGTTCTCTTACACGATTCATGTATGTTATGCCCAATCACTCTTTCCTTTCTTATTCTTTCTTTTCTATGTATTTCAATCTCAAGAAGTTTTAAA
The DNA here is from genome assembly GCA_037177015.1 of Euceroptres primus. Classification (NCBI taxonomy): domain Eukaryota; kingdom Metazoa; phylum Arthropoda; class Insecta; order Hymenoptera; family Figitidae; genus Euceroptres; species Euceroptres primus. The sequence goes on along the minus strand of JBAGKK010000558.1, from coordinate 155,218 downwards.
TTCTGTCAATTATTCTTAGGTCCATTGGAGTTCAATGACATTTATAGATACCATTTTCATTGAGACACTTAAATAATGTAAAAATAAAAAATCCACTTTGTAATTCCGCGTATTATTAGAACAAATCTCTCATAAAACGTTTCCAATCTGGGGAAACTTTTATGTGCCACTAAATTCTTAAATACAAACAAGAATTTATGAGTTTACCATATAAAATTATCAGTCGCAATATTCTGGAGTGAAACTAGAATAATCTTTAATGCGAATGGTAGTATGCAAGCAAAAAAAGATCTTATAACGATAAAAACGAAATGGTTCCGAAAAAATCGAATGGCGTTACGTAAAGGCTGCTTTTTCGAGGCGATAAGTCCGTGTCGCGGAAAAAACAGGAGAGAATTCAAGCCACACTCGTAAAACTTATCGTGAACGTTGGGAAAGACGCGTGCAAACGATACTCGTTTTGTCACGTTCCATTTTTCAACGCACCTTCTTCGAACGTCGCCAGGAAGGACTCGCTTCTCCTTTGGTTCTCTCACGTTGTTAACAAGCCTTCCGCAAACGTACTTTAACCCTAAACGGCGATTAAAGTTGCATTCTTTAAAGCCCTCGCCACCTTTTTACGATCCAATCACCGGATAGGTGTTATACAACCTGTAATTACCGAGGTGTTAACTGCGGCTTAATTTCTTTTTCATTATCTGTTCTACGTGCGTCAATAAATGCACTTGTAGCTTTGCGTACGCTCACACGAGAAACGAGCGTCCCTTTGTCGACAGAGGTTTATGTTTCAATAGATAGAGGATGCTCTCGTTAATTTCGTATTGAAAATGAAGGGAAAATCGTTTTAAAAGATCATCCTATGGGAAGAATCCTGTTTATGGGAATAAAAATGCATGAGAATACAAATGACTTTCAACATATGTAGGTACTAAATGCTTTTTCCAACTTTTCACGATTTTTCATTCATTTAATAACATTAAGTTTCTTCACTGTTAATGACTTTACGAAGGTTACTATCATTAATCGCAATCATTGATCGATAGATCGGTAATCTATGAGAATCGTATTTTACGGAACATTCATCATTGACAGAAAATTCTTGGCAATAACATTTGCAATTTTATCACCTGATGTTTATCTATGCAACTATTAATTATTACGAAACATGTATTGCCATTCGTCTCTTAATATAAAATGAGTATGGATATAAAAAGTTTAAATATAAGTTTACTTGAACTGTTTCTACAAATAGTTATTCAATTTGATGTAACTTTAAGAAGAAAAGGAAATCTGCAAAATAAATATAATTAAATTTATTGCAATAGAAATAAATTTCGTAATATGCAGATTTGACTGATTCTAAAGACCCATATCAAGTGGACAGATAGGATTAAACAGATTGATGTGCACATAGTTGCGCCGATGAAGATCGAATTACGTTTCAAGCCGAAAATCCTCGACGCGATTCTCAAATCGTGATGTTTCTTTTTTCTTAGGAACCTCTGCACTTCGTGAGAACGCACAAACTATAGAAGATCCCCTAATCTTTGATCGGTTTGCCGATCACCGGTTCGCCACAATTTTATCGTCATGAAGATCGCGCCTGATCGTTACGACACTTGATGCGAGCTTTGAACGATCATTCCTACAGACATTATATTTTTTCAGAAATAAAGTTCGCCGAAAACAAAAATTATTTAAAATTATTTACAAGCTTCGCCATTTCAGTATTTTACAAATTTAGAAATATTCAGCAACGGATGAGATTCTGTGTCATCAACATTCCTACTACAAATGTATGCAAAGAAAGTTGTACGCAATCAATAAATCTCAGTATAAAAAAACGTAAAAGAATATACTAATGACTGGCGTCACATATCATTGAAAGACCTCATTGTAAAACTCCCCACAGACTGTATTAAGTAGCACTACAACAATGTGTGAATGATGCAACTGATACGCATTAGCGAATCACAATTAGCAGGGGAGATAATATCTAACGACTCTGATGATAGAATTAGGATCGCAATAAATGATGATGTCGCAACTACACGTCCTTTAATCAAGTGCGCATATTCATATTCACGAACGTAAATTTAAATAACTGATAAACACACACGTAGAAAGCAGAATTTCATACTCTGCATTTTCATGTTAAAATTGATAGCAAACTCTGAATAAAGTACAATGCTTGAAGGTCCCTAAAAAATTAATTGTCACTTACCGGATGATAAAAATCAGTTTAAATAGAGAACAATGTCAAGGATCACTCAGGGTTTTGCGATGAAAAAAAAAAGAGAACATGAGTGATCGAACTCAACTGTTCCTTAATAAATTCATATATTCAGCCGTTCAATGTTATCAAGATAGAATCATGATATGTGAATCGGCACACGCATCGCTGCGTTTACCATACAGTTTCTGTACAATAATCTCATACGCTCGTCTTGTAATCTGTGAGAGGTCCCATTGAGATTCTTATCGGCGCCCAACGTAACCGAATGAGAACATGAGTGGTCTCTCGAATGTTTATTTTTCGTTGTGCCTTGTTATTTTAATCGGTAAAAGAGTTCGTGTTGCAAATGCGGTCATTCACTGTTGTAAAATTATAAATCACATCAGTTCTAGTTTAAAATTATATTATTCAAATCATTATATGAAAATCAAACTATTATAAAAGTGGTGATAAAAACTCAAACTACTGTAGTAAAATTAACTGTATAGTACAATTGCTGTATAAATTTCTTCAGTGTAACCTATAAATACGACACAGTAAAAACTAGCCTTTCCTATCAATCCGGTATGCCTTTTTAGGCGTTCTGATATGATCTTTGGTCATTCTATATGATTTCTGGTCAAATTCAGGTTGAAAGATGATATCAGATTCGATTTTGTTTTCATCCACAATCATTTTGTTTTGATCCAGAAATCTTACTTCTTTTATTCAGGATTTGCGGACTAAACTGAAGTCGGATAGTTTTATCGATCGAACTGTTTTCATACCGAATTTAGCTCTAAAGCATGGCTAGTGTTTAGTGTGGATAAAATGGGATGAATCAAAGCCAGTTTTCAAACATCGATAACTTTCAATAGCATTATAATTTTTTGGTATTTATGCAAGAAAATTGTGAACAGTGAGATTCTTATGAAGTTAGCCCTTCACTATTAAAAAATCGATTTATTATTTAGAGGTCTGAGTCCCTCTTTAATAGTTCTAGAGTTCCTGATAGATTATAGCAATAGTTCTGGCGTTTAAATACTCAAAACATCAATTTTTCAAAATGGGGGGCTAACTTCACGCTCCCCCTCACTTTCGAAAAATTGCATTTTTTTCGTGAGTTCTGAACACATTTAGGATAGTTCTAGAGATCCTGACTATTTTCAAAAATAGTTTGATGATTGATGATTTGATTGATTTGAGTCTTTAAATGCCAGAACTATTACTATAACCTATCAGGAACTCTAGAACTATTGAAGAGGGGCTCAGAACTTTGAATAATAAATTGATTTTTTAATAGTAGGGGGCTAATTTCACAGGGATAACAGTGAGTTCGATTTATGTCGTCCTAAGGTTCATGTATGATAAAATCTTGTAAATTTATATGTCCTGTATGCATGAGTCTGCGAGAAGAGAATCATGTATGGTTGAACGGAAATCTTGACAGGAACACACAGACCTGGAGTTTCATCTTCGTGGCGTTGAGCCAGTGGGTTGGAAGCGAGGACTCCAGAAAGGGTGGAAACTAACGTGAAGCAATGAGGTGGCAGTCGCGTGCCTTGAATTCCTTAAGCTTGGGTATAACGGTTTGCCTAGAATCAAGAATCAACCCTCCCACAGCGACGCCTTTAAATTCCTTTTCCATTCTTCTCTACACTAGAGATATTATCTTCAGATTGCAAAATACCAGAAAACATTAAACTTCATGGAAAAATCTTGTGCATTAGGAATCATTTTCACGAGTGAGTTACAATTTAATGTGTGCAAAAATTTAAATACTTTGCGCCTTGTCATAACGATAGCAACAGATGAAAGTGAAAATGAATTTTTTTAACTTTTGATATGATCGTCCAAAACTTTGTGCAACTATACAATTTTATGACTCATAGCGTGACGACACACTATCTCTGGGCGTTGATCACGTTATTCACTATTGCGGCTTTTAATATGCATGAGGAATCGGACTTTGGACAAGAGCAAGAGTACCATCTCCATTTTCTAGTTCCACCCAAAAATAACACAAAATGGGGCAAATAAGAAAATCAAAATTGAAATAAATTTCTGATAGTATGTTCACAACATTCATTATAATTCTGAAATAAAAGAGTGCTTTTAAGACCCGTTGTCTGAGCCTAGATAAAAAGAAACGCATTTATGACGTTATTGCGATGCTACTTTGAATTAGGAACGTTGATTTTTAAGTTTTAATTTCATAAATTTGAACGACGTAAGCTAAAATTGAAAGTTACTGTACCTAACCTTGCTGTTAAAAAACAAGTATGAAAGGTGGCATTGCAAAAGGCGTCAAGTGTTGAAAAGAAAATATCAGAGGAGAGTCAAAAGATGTTCTAAAAAATTTAAAAATGAATTTAAAAACAAAGTCGAAAACTTGGTTCGGAGATATTGTAATGCTGAATTATTGAGGTATAAAGGAAGTTTAATTTTAAAAAGTCATCTTAGTTGATTTACCGCCGCTTTCGACGGCGATAAAAAAAAATTTCTTTTATTTTAAAAGACAAATCCTTTCCCGGAGATATGTAATTTTTCATTAAACAAATTTATGTTCTAAAAATTACAGCTTCACGTAGGAAAAAATCGGTTAAATCAACAGAGGGCATCTGTTAAAATAGGGACAGCAAATTTGTTCTGTTATACATATTTACAGAAATTTCTGTTGAAATTATAGACTGTTAGTAAATTTGACAGATAAATCTGTAGAATTTACAGAAATTTCTGTCGAGTTAATGGAATTCTAATCTTTCTAAAAAAAATATTAACCTAAAAGAGTAGCTCGAAAGTTTTGGGTTCTCGAAACTTTCGAACTGCTAACAGCGGATATTAAATCAAAAATTAAAAATACGAAATTTTTTATCCAAAATATCAAACAAAGCTTGACAAATGCAACGAACTTACGGATTTTCATGAGTCTCAGTACTCAATCTATTCGGATTTTTGATATTAGAAAATCCAAAGGTATAACTTTAATCTGCAGCAGAATGATCTAATAATGGCACTATCTTTTGTTTTAGAATTTTGATACCGAAAACGGTATTAAAATTTTAAAAAACAAAAAAAATTACTTAGTTGGATTATTCTGCTGCAGATTCCGATTTTCTATGATCACAGTAGCTCAAAACTTTCGAGTAGTTCGAAACTGTTCGAGTACTCGAAAAATTCGAGTTCTCGAAGACATTCGCGTACACGATAACTTTCGAGCTTTTCGGAAAGCTCGAACTCGACTCGACTCGTTCGAACTTCGAGTTTTTTTGCACACCCCAGGGATCACAGCGATTGAGTAGTTCAATTTTAGGAGAAATAGGGAGATGTATTTTGAAATAAGGGGATTTTTTTAAAAAAGGGGGAAATTTTTTTTATCAAAAATACTAGAAGAGTGAATGAATATTAATAAATGGAATGTTTATAAAAGCAGGAAAAGAGAACCAACATTAATTTCAATGCAGTTTGGAAAAAATTATTTTGTTTTTTCATAGCTCATTTTTTCATTGGCACATTCTCTACAATTCTGTTCGCTGAATTTTATTAACAATAATTTGTATAGGATTTGCTAAATAGACAAATTCTGTACACTCTATAGTTTCTAAAAAAATTAGTTTTAATGAAATTCAGCGAACAGAATTGTAAAGAATATTTCAATGAATAAAATAAGCTATGTACTGTTCATTCAAATTGGATAAAAGTTACGAATGTTTAGTAAGATTAAAGGAAAAACATAAAATGTTAAATAACAATTATTAAACAAATAATTTTGACCAAAATTAATCAATCCTTATAAATTTATTACTGCCTCTTACAAAATGTATTGAAATTAATTTTGATTTTTTTTCCTGCTTCTATGAGGCGTTCTTAAAATTGAGGTTATGTCAAAGGGTCGAGCGTCGAACATTCTTAACTAACTTTGAGATATTTTTTTCCTAACTGGAAAAAGGATCAAATAAATTTTTTTAATAATAGATTTGAAAATTTCACGGTTACAGAACAAAAGTGAATTTATTGTTTAACTTTAAAAAAAAGATTTAAAACAAACCTAAGTAAATTTGGTGAAATAATGAGTGAATAGAACAATGCAAATAAAGTAAAGTAAAAGTTTTTTAAATAGCGATAACAGATTTTTAAACCATATTAAAAACATTATTTTTAAATGATAAAAAAAATTAATGATAGTTGACATCAATCGCCATTTTTGAATGTAGTACATTTTTATTTATGATAATTCTTGAGGAAAAGAACTTGAAAAACTTCGAAAAATTGGGTAAAAGAAGGAAATTAAGTTTAAGGGATTTTAGAGGATTTTGAGAAAAATAGGAGGAGAAAGGGGGAAATAGGGGGAAAAGGGAGAATAGAGGACTGACTGCGATCCCTTGTACCCCTAATATTTGTTAAATTTACTGACCCCGTCTATAATTTCAACAGAAATTACTATGAAAATGTAAAACAGACAAAATCTGATGCCTTAACACTGAGAAAAAAATACTGTTGAATCTATAGCATGTGCTATTGCGATCTGCCAAAAGCAGATGCTATTGATTAAAAATAATAAACTATGGAATTTACAGTATCACTGTTGATTCAAAAACGGTAAACTTTAATTCAAAAATGGTAGATTTTGATGCAAAAGCGATGTTATGAATTCCAGAGCATATTATTTGAAAGCAATAGTATTTGCTTTTGACAGATTGCAATAGCACGTGTTTTATAGATTCAAAAGTTTTTTTTCTCAGTGTATTTTAATCACAGAAAGCCATTGGTGTAGAATTTATTGCATCTCACTTTGAATCATTTAAAACATTTGAAATTTTCATTATGATTTAATTTATTTCTAAGTCTCATTTATGTTGCAATTCAATTTGAGAATAATTCGGCGTTAAAATGAAGATCATGGTTTTACTGTGAGCAGATAACTTCTGTTAATTTAACCGATTTTAACTCTTTTTACCTTACCCACGTTGTGCATATATTTTGTTTTGTACATGACTTAAATTTTGCAAATCTAAGCTCAAATTCGGATTCAGCAAACTCAAAAACCTTTAGACACTGAACCCTTTATCAATCGAATAACACAATTTTATTCGCTTTCTTCGCCTTCTTTGCTAGTTTTTCAGTGTGAAACTGAAATGGTTAAGGTTCCATATCTCGAAGAAAAAAAATCGGTTTGGGATGATCCAAAATGGAAATGAAAGGTAAAAATGAGTACTAAACGCTGACATAAGCAATGTTAAGAGAAAAAAATCGCTGCTCGTGTTATATCGTTTCAAATATGGATGAAAATGGCCATTTTTTTACTTGCTAGAATATCTCGAAATCCTGACGTATAGGAAAAATTTGGACAACGGATTCGTTTTTAGGACATCAAAATCCTTCCTGGTTACCTAGTTCGGTCTTTGGATACAAATTTTTTGTCGGCTTGTGTTATTACCTCACTCTAAGTGAAAAGTGGACAAAAAATTGAAAATTTCAGAAAAAACCGCAACTTTCTAGTAATATTTTAAGAGAATATTGTCATAAATAATAATACATTGTTTAAACAATTATTTCTGTTAACTTTAATTGATTAGTACCTCGCTCTAAGTGATAAGTTAAAAAAATGTTGAAAAATTCGAAAAAAACCGCGTCTTTCTAACTCTATTCTGCCGTCCAAAGTAAAAAGATACGTGACATTGTCGCTTAGGTCGACTTTTCCATTGCTAGGTTTAAGAGAATAACCCTAAACCACAAAGTCACTTACGTATCTTTTTACTTTGGACGGCAGTATTCTAAAAGAATATTGCCATAAACAGCAATAAATTGTTTTAAAAATTTATGTAAACATCTAATTATCAGTAAAAAGTAATTTTTATGTATTAGAAACAATTTACATTTTAAAAACCGCAAAAAAATAATAATTAGCGCCAAAAACTCGCAAAACACAATTTTTCACTTATGAATTTTTTTTAGGACCCTATAAAGACTTTTTTTGTGGATTCGAACAAATTTGGGGGGTGAGAGCATGAAAATTCGAAAAAAAAATTTGGTCCACCCTACTGGAAACCCTGTTCACTAATCTTCACACCTAATTGACAAGATGTATCAGTATTTAAAAAAAATTAAATTTCGCTTTATTGAGAATTGAAATTTTAGAACAGAGATTTATGATCCGAGATCACAGCTGGTTTTTTAGCAGTTGTTTTACTTTTAAAACGTGATTCAGCAGAAGGTCGACACAGTGACCGAATTGTGAAAAACGTGTGTAGTTATTGACTTCCGCCCACATATTTACCAAATACGGTAGACAGTAGGCTGTAGGTTGTGAAGGTAGGCGACTCGAGTCGACGTGAAGCTTTGGCTTTCCTGTTCCGACGAGGCGAGACGAAACGAGGCGAGCGAAGCGTGGAGTTTGTTATCGTTATCGCACAACGTGGCCGAGCGGTGATCGCGATAACGGCTCGCCACTGCTCTTATCAGCGCGCCCGTTTGCTTCGCACCGATCCCCACGTCCATTTCAGCTCGCTCCACTTCGTTCCACTTCGCCTGACCATTGCCACTGGCGCAGCAACGGCACTTCGCGAAGTGTATACGTCAGTGAAGACGCCGGGATCGATGCCGAGCCGATCCTTTTTTCTGATAATGCACGATCGATAGCGATGCCAATCTCCGGATAGTAGGCAAATATCATGTTTAGATTCTGCTCGAGAGATACCGCTGTAGAGTTGTAGATGTGTATGGAATAAACTCAGGAGGTACAACAACGTATTATCCAAAGTGTGACTACTGTCTTTTTTTAGATCAATAAAACACGAAAAGAGCGCAAAACTTGAACATTTTTCTGTTAAGCGAGGTAATAAAATATGTATTCCAATTATTAGAATTACTGAGTACTGGATTTACGTGTAAGTAAAGAGTGCCCAGAAAAATAAAAATCTACGATTTTTTAAAACGCTTACACGGAATTTTGTTTCTTTTTATTTGATTTTATTTGCGTTTATTGAATAAATTCAACAGTCCAGTGGACCAATTACAGGATTATCGATTACATAGACATGAGAATGACAACTCGGTAAAGACCATTTGAAGTTGGCCCCTAAATTAGGTTTCTTCAAGTATTGCTTGGGGGCCAGCTTCAAATGGTCTTTAACGAGTTGTCATTCTCATGTCTTCATATATTATGGAATAGAATAAAAGAGATAATACCGCAGGTTGTTATAATTAAATTATAAATAGTGAATCAGTAGTGAATGATTATAGTATGTATAAAGTATTAATTTCGGTGAGTTTAAGTGCTATATTGTCAAAATTAAGGTAAAAGAAAGCTAAGTGGTTCATTTAATTTCCACAATATATTATAAATATCTTTTGGTGAAAAAATAATGCCATATTTTTCTTCTATTTTAAAAAATTTTGTTGAGCTCGCACTTTGCCGTTATTCATGGAAAAAGTAATTTTTTTACGTTTTGATTTTTCTAATGCGTCAATATAACGCTGAAAAATTCTTTCTTCAGATGAAATTACTTCAATTTTATCGAAAAATGAGCCCTAAATTTTAAAGAAATATTAATTTATTTTTAAGGTCATTATTTACCTTGAAAGTTATAAATTTATAATTTAATCAAAGAAAAAGCTCCAAAACGGCCCTTAAATATTTCTTATCGACAACTAATGAAAATACGATTTAATCTACATTAAAAGAACAGCAGCCCAAGATATTTAACAAAAATTTTAATTTAGTTTTGAGGTCACTATTGATCTTGAAAGGTAAAAATTATTAAATTTAATCCAAGGAAAAACTCTAAAACGACTCTTAAACATTTTTTTCGTCGAATAATGAAGGTAGAGTTTAATCTAAAGTAAAAGAACAGTAGGACAAGATATTTGAAAGTAAAAAAATTTGTACGGGTTGAATATAAAAAAAAAGGTCCAACGTTTATTGTACATAATTTCTAGATTCTGTAATAGTATATTAGTTCTCAAAGTACCTATCTCGAGGCTCTTTTCGTAGCAATGTTAATTTGTTTTTATAATGACGCATCTGAGCGTGGTGTTGCGTTAATTCAAAACTACAATCCGATTTTAACTAATCAAGAAGATCAGAAGCAGTATTTTCTGCAAATTGTTGAAAAGCATCGTGAAGAAATCTCGAATCCAACAAAATCAATAATTACCCAAGCGTTAAGTTCCACTTAACTTTAATCATAATAGACGCTGCTTCCATGTTTTCTTACAAACTACAGGTAAGAGCTTAAAACTGTATTACAGTAATTATGTACATTTAAATTGCGTTTTTTCATAAATAACCGATGCAAATTTTTTTATTCTTGAATATTCTGTGTTCGAGCTTTTTCATCGATTAAATTACGAATTTTCATCTTTCAAAGTCAATAATGACAGCAAATTATTTTTTTAATTTTAAAATATCCTGTGCTACTGTTCTTTTATTGTAAATTAAAACCTAACCTCTATGATTCGACGACAAAAAATGTTTAATAGATGTTTTACCGCTTTTTCTTCAATTAAATTACGATTTTTTATTTTTCAAGGTCAATAGTGACCAGAAAAAGAAATTAATTTTTTTTACATATCTTGGATTTTTTTAATATAGATTAAATCTTACCTTTATTATTCAGCGACAAAAAATATTTAAGGCTCGTTTTGAAGCTTTTTCTTTAATTAAATTACAAATTTGTAACATTTAGGGTCAATAACGACCTTGAAAATAAATTTACTTTTTCTGTAAAATTTAGGGCTCATTGTTCGATAAAGTTAAAGTAATTTTACATTAAGAAAAAATTTTTCAGCGTTATATTGACGCATTAAAAAAATGAAAAGTGAAAAAATTACTTTTTTGATAAATAACGGCAAAGAGCAAAAAATTTTTTTAACCCTCAGTTCAAGAGTTAAACTTTCTTGCAGTATAATTCAGAATTGTTAAATACGACAACATGGCTAACTGGAATCTTATCCAAGCATGTTACCATCTAGGCCACACTGCTTGCTAATTTGATTTCCATGATTTCTTTTTTGTAAAATAAAGTTCACTATTCAAATGAAATTAGGTCCGATTACAAATAAGGTAAGATAAGGTAGGGGAAAGTTGCCTAAGACGCTCCCCTTCGATATTTTCCGAAAATTTTCGATTTTAAGAAACTTCAAAATCAAAAGCGATTACTAATATCATAATTTTATCCTTGCCTTAAAAAGTGCATACGCATAAACGTTAAAAAATGTTTAAAAGGCAATCAATTTCAATATTGTAAAAAAAATTATATTGTTACCTTCTTAGGCAACCTAGATACCCGTCTTAGGTATCCTAAGACGGGTACCTTTTAAAAACCATAAAAAATGTTATTGAACACTTGTCATTGATAAATTTTATTCATAGCGAATTATTATTTAAACATATTCTTTACATTTATGACAGTTTATTTATGCAAAATACATTATGAAACGTAAAATAGACGTTAAATAAGCTCAAATAGAAAACAAGTATTAACAAAGATCAAGAACTTAACATTTATAAAAAGTTGTAAAATTACAAATGTTAATCATCGTAGATCAAGAATTTATTGACATAAAGTGCATAAAAAGCATACTTTTAAAAATTTCTTGTTCATGATCAAAAAACAATAAAGAGGTTATGAAAGGTACTAATTATGGCGGAAAATTTAAATATCTGACGTATTTTCGGTGTACCGGCAGTAATTCATGTATAAAGCAGATTAAGCTTTTATCTGCAGTTTTCTAGCCTAACCGGGTCCTGTCCTAGGAATTACGGATGTTCATGATTTTTTAAATATTTTTATTAAACAGCATAAAAATTAATAAAACCTAAGTAACAATTGCGAAGTTTACAAAGTTACCTATCAAAAAAAAATAATAATAACTTACTTCTTCAAATCATTAGAAGTTATTAAATCACAACTTCTAAAACAGGAAAAAGTTCATTCTCTAATGTTCAAATAGTACATTTCGATACGTGTGTGAGAGGTGATTATTTAGCGCACGAGACGTTTTTCGCACGAGCGAAGCGAGT
>JBAGKK010000558.1:99384-122988 GCA_037177015.1 Euceroptres primus | reverse complement strand
AAAAATTCGGTTCCAATTAACTCAATCACCCATCATGAACATTGAACATTACGAAAATGTTTAGTCACTATTAAACATCTTCTATTTTTAAATTATTTAAATTTTGTTTCTATGATTTTCTTAATTGTAAATACATATAAAAAAGACGAAAGAAATAAACAAAGGGAATGTGATTGGTTGCCTTCCAATGTCTCAGAGTGTCTAGCGATTAGGTCATTTGAAATTCCCAGGTTTTTCCTGGTTTTTTCCAGACCAAATTTCTTATTTTCCCGATCAATTTTACAGTTTTTATTTACAATAACGTGTGTGTGTGTGTGTGTGTGTGTGTGTGTGTGTGTGTGTGTGTATATATATATAATAGAGTTCCTCCGTGTGAAAAGTCCAATTAATAAAAACATCTTTTAGTATTGATAGACAATCAATACTAAAAGATGTTTTTATTAATTGGACTTTTCACACGAAAAAAATACATATAAAATTGACAAAAGGTCGAAACTGAAGAATATGGATATAAACGTAAGATAACTTATAATTTCTCACGAAATAAACACATTAGAATTTTTTACCTATCTTAAACATTAAATTAATACACTTTTTTTACAATTTTGCAAAAATAAAAGTTAATGTTCATTTTTATTTCCGAAATTTATTTTTTTCCCCTTTTAAAATAGTCGTAAATAAAGTAAAAATAAGTAGATTTTACCACTAAATTAAAAAATTCTCGATTTGAAATAAAATTTCCGGGGTTTTCCCGGTTTTCTCCCGGTGAAACCAAATTCCAGGGTTTTTCTCGATTTCCCGGTCGGCTAGACACCCTGATTCTGGAATTTTTGAAAAGTTTATCTAATTTGATCGCTTAATAATAAAACCTCTTTTCAGAGACTCAAAACATTTGTGTATAACCTGGGAATCGGTTATTGAGTTCAAAAATCGCTCATTATCACGTAAAAGTGAACGATAAATCATCATCTCGCGATTCTTGCCAATCTCCTTAAGAAGGACGAGAGCAGGAAGGAGAAAAGCAGCACGATCGACCTCCGTGGAAGCAGTCAGTACGTGCCCTGTGTCTCTGATTTTATAATTTCCGCAGACGGGATATGCGAAAGCGTTAGTCCAGAGTTTCATAGTTTGACGCTTCGCCTTTCGGAAGACGGTGAGAGACTTGAAAAATATATTCGAATAAAACCATCAGGGAGGAGAGAGGAGATGAAGAAAATGGGATGGAGGTAAGAGGAAAGGGGATATTGAGGATGTTGGAGGAGCTAAGGCTGTGTAAATGATCTTTGAATCTTGACTTCCGGCGCGACATAGATCACCGTCAAGCGGCATCGACTTCATTTCCGCGTGCTGTTCTGTCCACCTCGAATACAGAATGACGTAAACCCTGTGTCAGAGGATACAACAAGAAACTTGACAGTATCCATTCTTCATTTTTTAAAAAAGAATTTACAGTAGAGTTGGTTTTCCAATGTTATATTTCGAATGTATTTTTAGTTACTGGTACTGAACAGTAACTAAACTTGAAAGATTAATTAAAGTTGTTTACTGAGAGTCATAAAGTAAAAGCTAAGGGTAGAATATGTTGCAGTTAGATTTTTTAAGAGAAATCATGGGAAAGAAAGAGACTTATCCCAATAATTGGGTAAAATCTATCCTCTAAATTTAATCTTCGTTGGTAGCAATATTTATCCTGGAATTTTACATTTCGTTTTTCTTCTGTGAATCTACTAATGAACAATATAATTTCCGAATAAAAATTCGCGGACTAAAAGCAAAAATACGTTTTTTCCTCATTGTTACCTCTTTTATTTAAAAAACGTGGAAACCGTTAAGAAATGGACGCAAAACTCGATTAACGTAGAAGGTAGATAAGAGGGTTTTCCCCCTATCCCCATTTAGACGAGCTGGAGGTCAGTCGAGCATTACCGAGCGAGGAATAACAAATAAAAAAGGAGGGAAAAAAGGATTTGAATGCTCGTCCGAGCAAGCATATTCCACGGAAAATATATAAAATGTAACCTCACTGGAAAGGCGAGGAGTGGGCATAGGAGAGGCTGGATACAGTAGAAGGGAGAATACCGACTCGTTGTCATGCAGGATACGGGGGATGAATTCTCAACGCTTTCCACTCCCGTCTCTAGATCACAACCCGGCGCACTTCATTTCCGCGTCTTACAGCCGCCCGGGGTTTCGAAGGAAATGAAAACAATGAGATACAGCGGTCATCCGTTACACTCTCGCATTCGCGCCTCTTAACTCGCATTTATATTACTTAAGCTCTCCGTATAGTCCTCGGTTTTGTGTTCACACGCCTCGAAACTACATCCCGCCCTCTCCTTCTTCGCAATCTCCAACCCTCCACCCCCTGTTATGCACCTTCGGTTCTAAAGCTCTTGGAAACCATTTCAAAATGAGATATAACAGATGCCAGCTCATTTCGAGGGTGCAAATCCGGTTGGGAATAGTATTAACGATTTTACATATGAAGAAAGGATTTTCAATTTGAATATTCATTTTCAGCATGAGTAAATAAGAGATTCATTATCATTAACAATTAATGAATAATTATTTGTTAATAGTATTGTTAATAATACTGTCAACTATTTGCTAATATTATTGTTCAAGTACTCACTATAACCTTGCGATAACCTTCAATAAGAATCTGGACAAGTTGAACTTACCTGAAACGACAAAAAAAGAATGTTCATTAATATAAAAGAAAAGTATAATAAAACCATTTGTATATTCCTAAATGTTTATGATTACAAAAAAATTTTGAAATTTGTTGGAAAAAATTTTTTTTCGTACTTATAAACATTTAAGAATATACATACGTTCCTTAGTGCCTCTTATTTAAGCATCTCATTTCGTGTGGACGTGAGTTGGTCCAAACAAAGTAGGAAAAAAATTTTTGAGGTTCAAATCACATGCCCTTAATCACATTCCCGAAATGAGTCTGCTAAAATTCTTCAGAATTTAAACAAATCCTCAAAAGTCTTACATCTCTTTAAGACTTTAAACTCCTCCAGCATTGTAACCTCTAGAACCTTCTACAACAAATTTCCCAGGATTTTTTAAAACTCTCACTGAGATATCAAGACTTTTTCAGAGTTCTAAAATCTTCAAAAACTTCTCGAAACCTATTATGATTTTTCAAAATATTCTAAACTGTTTTAGAATCCCAAAAAATCTTTTGAATGCTGTCCTAAGCTTCTAATATTTTCTAATCTCTTCCAGACTTTCTTTCGAAGAGTTTAGAAAAGTTAAGAAAAATTTTGAAAAGAGTCTAGAAGATTCTTGAGGATTATAGGAGTCTTCTGTAGATTTTAAAGGGTTCTAAAAAATATTAAAGAATTTTGGGAGATTCTTTAAAACTTTATAAGATTATAGGAAAACCCATAAAAATATATTCTAGAAAATAATCCAGAAAACCTAGAAGATATTAGATGGTTATGGAAGAGTTTCGAAGATTTGATTATGGAAAATTTTGAAAGACATTGATGAAGGAGGCCAGAAGATTTAGTCAGTTTAGAATATTTTAGAAAATTCGAGAAATAAATAAAATTTTGAAATTTCTACAATATTCTAAGTAACTTTAAATGTCTAAGGTTTTAATATTGCGGCACGCGTTTTTGAAAGTCATAAGTTTCTATTTATTATAATTCATGGAAAATTAATCAGAACTTTGAATAAAAAAAAGGGGGATAAATGGGAAAAAATCTCAAAGATAGGGATTTTAGGGGATCTCGAGAAAAATAAAGGGAAAATAGGAAAAAAGGGGGAATAGGGGACTGCACAGTAAAAAAAAACAATACTTAAAATTGTTGCACCTTAAAATGGTTTGGATTAAATTCAATAAAATTTTGTCTTAATTCCAGACAAATTGGTTTAAATAAACCTGAATTTCAGAATTGAGTCTTAAATTCACACGAATTTTACTTAAGGTATTTTACTTATTTACTTAAGTAACTATTTTACTTAAGGTTTAAAAAACAGGTTTTAGGAAAACAGAATTAATTATACTTTTAAGAACTGTAATATTGTTATGGATGGTATTGTTTAAAAGGGAAAAGATTATTTAACATGAAAAAATTTGAAACATACAAAAATTAATTATTTAAATAAATTTTTTTACGGAACTTTTTTTCTTATTGCTTCTTACCAAAATTTTCAAAGTGATACAATTTTAATAAACAACAGCTTATTATCTCAGAAAAAAGATTCTCTACAACTTGACCTCATTCAATTTTCAAAAATAAATTTTTTAATGTTTGAAATCATTAATAAATAATTTTTCAAACAAAATTTTTACAAACAAATAACTCTATTTGATACTAACTTATTTATATTTAATATTAAATTGAAGGTACATGGAAATGACACACTTCAGACTATTGTAAAGACCAGATGTTGATGGACTCTTTTATTAAAAAAATTCGTCAACGTTTCGAGAGCTAAACTCTCCTCTTCAGGACTAATTTCTCACGTCTATATGTATGTTTATTGTTGAAAACGAAGCAAGTTGACATGGTTAAATATCCAAATTCCTCTCTCTCCTCTCGAATAATAATTAAAAAACATTGATAAAAATAAATATAAATAAGCACACATGAAATTAAAACAACTATAGGAAATATAAAAGTGAGGTCAGAAAAATTTAAATTATATCATATTTACCTGTGGTATGTCAAAATCAATATTTGTTATTTATAATGAGTTATATGGGGTATTATTTCTCAACTGCCCCAACCCCAAAAATCGATCGGGCTCAAACTTAGGTAAAGTGCAGTCCTATTGGATAGTAGTTTATGGGAAAAAAAGTTTTTCGTTGGGACACATATTTACCGATAGGAAGGGAGGTATAATTTTTTAGTTCTGTACGGGTAACCATCTATTTCGATAATTTATACCTCTGTTAATATCAATAAAATCAATTTTCGCCTCTACAATTTCAATAGGGGTTTTCAAGCCCTTTTCATTGATCGTACGTATTTTTTGGAAAAATAAGTATTTGACCTTCAAAAATCAGTCAAAAATAAATTTGACTTTTTTTCGAATTCAGCGTATTTTTGTTCTTTTATTTTTATCTAGAAAGAAAGCTTAGGTTGTTGCCTTGAAACACCTACAGGTTTAAAAATGGACATATTGTTATTTATTTTTGAAAATAAGCGTTATGTAAGTTTTTTTCGGTTATCATTTTTTTCAAATGTTTGACCTTAAAAGATGAAGGTCAAAGCATTTGTTGAAGATATAATTGTTTTAACCTTCGTTTTTGAAGGTCAAACATTTATTTTTTCGTAGGATGTTTATGATCAGAAGAAAGGGCATGAAACCCCCTACCGAAGCTGTAGTAAGAACATTTCTTTTTATTGATTTTAAATGAGGCATAAATCATTGAAAAAAATGATAACCGAAAAAAACGCTTATTTTCAAAAATAAATAGCAATATGTCCATTTTTAAATCTACAGGTGTTTAAAGGCAACAACCTAAGCTTTCTTTCTAGATAAAAAGAAAAGAAAAAATAGCCTAAATAAATTTTTTTCTAACCATCCAATTCAACATAAAATATCTATTGTAAAAAATCTTGTAGATACAGCGTTACATAAATCTAATATTGAATTCATTAAAAACACCCTAGTTCAAATAGTTATCCAAAGGAATTTATACAAACACACATCAACAATAAAATAAAAACATTGAATAATTCTAAACAAACAAACACATAATTCATAATTTAGATTTAAAACATATCGTTTCTATTCCATTTCATGGTAGGTTATCTTTTGAAATTAAAAGAATTTTAAATGAGTTTACTATTTCAACAACTTTTAGGATTGATTCTAATCTAGATAAATTTATTAAATTAGGTGAAGACCCACTTGAAATTTTTCAACTCAGTAATACAATATATAAAATTAATTATTTAAATTGTAATAAACGTTACGTAGGTCAAACTGGCAGATTACTGTCTACTAAAACTAAAGAACACTATGATAATTTTAAACACAATCCAAAGAACCATAAAGTTATTGCTAAACATCAAGTAGCAACTGGACATCATTTTGCTTGGAAACATGTAAGAGTACTTACACCATAAACCCAATGAATTTAAGAGGCGAGTAGCAGACATTTTTTTCATTTAGAAGAATAGTGATAAAGTTTACTGAAATTAATCCAAACCATTTTAAAGTGTAACAATTTTAACTTTCCTTTTTTACTGTGTGACTGTGATCCTGCATAAAATAGGGTGTTTAAATGAAAGTGAAATCAAAAAATTTTTACACGAGATTCAATGTAAAATTTTCATTAATTAATTTCTAATTTATAAGCAATAACATTGCCCGAGATGATGGTAAATAGCAGTTCTAATTCCAGACATTTGAAATTCATAAATAATATCTCTTTCTCGCAGTCACGAATGTCAACCGCACGAGTACATCAGCGAGTGACGAACGATGCACGTGAGGATATTACAAACGACTTATTTTAGCGAACAAGGTGATAATGTTATAATATTCAGGTCGTAGTGTCGGGTGTGGCACCTCAACATCACTTTGCGAGAGTTACATCGCGCACGAAAAGTTAATCTTTTTTTTACCCTACATTGTTATTCTCTCCCTTGTGAGAATCGACACGCGACAAAGAATCCGATTCCGAGAGCTCTTTCAATTAACTAAAATGTCCTCACTGTGCTAAAAACAAGAATTACCAAGGTTTAGGCAAACTGGACTAAGAGAATAATAGACTTTCACTCCTTTAAAAAAAATCCTTGAAGCATGAGAAACGTGATAATTGCCAGTTATTATATGATTTGGAGCTGAAACAGTTGATGAATTATTCAGGAATCAAAATCTGGACCAGACAATGGACTTATAACCTGATAAAAAAAATCCCAAAAATAAAAGATCAAGACTAAAGAAATCTTTATTAGAGAAAAGGGATGTTTTGGAAGTTCAGGTAATTTAATCACAACTTTTTTTTCTAACATGGAACTTTAATTATTTAATGACTCCATTGAATCCTTACAAGGTCTGACCTTCAGAGTTTTTTTTTAGATTCTTTCCTTGAAAATATAATGCTAGGTATGAAAAGTTTTTAGATTCTTTCCTTGAAAATATAATGCTAGGTATGAAACTTTTTATTGAAGTGACTATTTGTCGTATTATGTAAAAAGGGTAATTTTACGAGTGACAATTGTAGAAGGGATCAGTAGGCTTTACTGTATACAGTAACGTGAGTACACATTGGATAATGCAACGATACTTCCAGGACTTTTTCTTGTTGGATAAGTTCGTGGTACTTCGGATACGTCCATTCGCAGAATGATCCATTAATGCTTGGGAAGGATAAACGAGCGATCGTTCGATACACGACCCCCACAACCATGAATTACCCGCAGGGTCGGATTAACAAAGTTGCCTTTTCGATAAAGCTGCAAGATAATCATCCAATCCTTTCGTGGAGTGTAAAATAATTTTACTAAATTTATTTATTCGATTGCTAAACGAATAAACTTAGAGAAAAAGTTGTCTTGAAACAAAAGTATCGTCCTCTTGCGTGTTTTGCCTTGAACCACGTGAATTTGAATTTTTTTCAAGATTAGGTGAAGTTTCTCGCAGAAGGACTATGTTTGCTGCAAAAGGATTCCTTTTGAGATACATGAACATCCTCTTAACCTTAAATTTAAGAGGAAATTCAATTTGTTTCAAGAAACATCCTTTTGTCGCAAGAGGAAATTTCTCTGAGTGAAACGTGGCAGTTAAAATAATTGAAAACTAAAGCTTTGTAATAAAACTGAATCAGAACAATTTGTAGAAAAGTATTTCGTTAAGAATCTGTTACTTCTCTCATTAAATACCAATTTAATGGTAGATTTAAAATCTTCTTATATACATTGAATAAACCAATATAAGCATCTCTTATTACATAACTGCCATTGTCCATTATAAAAATTTCATTACAATTAGAAGTGTTACTAGGGAGAAATAAAGATGGAATCGCACGTGCTCGCTCTGCCTGAATTGAAAAGCACTGAATACAAAAAGAAAAAAAAACTGAACGAAATTTTTGGTACTTATGGTAGCAGGTGGCGCGGGCGCTTAATGGTCAAAAAAAGGAGGGTCTGACAGATCCCACATATCTGCATGGCAAATAAATGAACGCAGCTCGCGTGATGGTATAGACTAAAAAAAAGTGTGTATATGTGTATTCATACAAGCACACGCATAAGACACGACAGAGACTTATCGCATCAGAAATCTTTACCACGAGCCTGCAGTCTTCGCCGTTGTCAACCGCGAATAGGTGCTCACACCCACTCGTGGATTTCGATCTGAGGTTGCAGTGTTGCCAGATCGTTGGAAAAATCTGAATTTAAATTTTTTAAACACATCTGTGCATATAAAACTCTGCACTTCGTAATCTGAGAATCTTGATTTCCTAGTTGTATCATGTTATTAGATTAAAAACTAAAATTTACGTAAGAGCAATAATTTTTATAAAAAGCAATTTAAAATGTAATAAAAGTAACGGATTTTTACTATACTGGAATAGTCAATATTTTCTGATTCCTGGATTCCTCAAATATTTGAACTAATTCATTAAAATTTATTATTTTTACTTATTGTGATATGGGGTATTATTTCTCAACTGCCCAACCCCAAAAATCGATCGGGCTCAAACTTGGATAAAGTGCAGACCTATTGGATGGTAGTTTATAGGAAAAAAAGTTTGATGTTGGGACACATATTTACCGATAGGGAGGGGGAGTAATTTTTTAGTTCTGTGCGGGTACCATCTATTTCGATAATTTATATCTCTGTTAATATCAATAAAATCAATTTTTTTACTTCTACAATTTCAATAGGGTTTTTCACGTCCTTCCCATTGATCGCATATATTTTTTGGGAAAATAAGAATTAACCTTCAAAAATCAAAATCAAAAATAAATTTGACTTTTTTTCGAATTCAGCGTATTTTTGTTCTTTTATTTTTATCTAGAAAGAAAGCTTAGGTTGTTGCCTTTAAATACCTATAGGTGTAAAAAGGGACAAATTGTTATTTATTTTTAAAAGTAAGCATTATGTAAGATTTTTTCGGTTATAATTTTTTTCAATGATTTATGACTCATTTAAAATCAATAAAAAGAAATGTTCTCACTACAATTTCGGTAGGGTTTTTCATGCCCCTTCAACTGATCATAAACATTTGTCGAAAAAATAAATGTTTGCCCTTCAAAAATGAAGGTCAAAACATTTGTTGAAGAAATAAATGTTTTAACCTTCATTTTTGAAGGTCAAACAGTTATTTTTTCGTAAAATGCTTATGATCAAAAGAAAGGGCATGAAAAACTCTACCGAAGCTGTAGTGAGAACATTTCTTCTTATTCATTTTAAATGAGTCATAAATCATTGAAAAAAATGATAACCGAAAAAACTTACATAACGCTTACTTTTAAAAATAAATAACAATTTGTCCCTTTTTACACCTATAGGTATTTAAAGGCAACAACCTAAGCTTTCTTTCTAGATAAAAATAAAAGAACAAAAATACGCTGAATTCGAAAAAAAGTCAAATTTATTTTTGACTTTGATTTTTGAAGGTCAAATACTTATTTTTCCAAAAAATGCGTACAATCAATGAAAAGGGCGTGAAAACCCCGTATCGAAATTGTAGAGGCAAAAAATTGACTTTATTGATATTAACAAAGGTAAAAATCATCGAAATAGATGGTACCCGTACAGAACTCAAAAATTACACCCCCTCCCTATCGGTAAATATGTGTCCCAGCGACAAAATTTTTTTCCCATAAACCACCATCCAATAGGTCTGCACTTTACTAAGTCTGATCGAGTCCGATTGATTGTTGGGTTGGGGCAGTTGAAAAATAATGCCCATATGTGAGCTATGAAGAATGTGAGTCTGACAGAAACGGATTTTACTACTAAACTCTCAATATTTTCTGATTTCTCAAATATTTGAAATAATACATTATAATTTATTATTTTTACTTATTGTGAAATGCGAGCTATGAAGAATGACAGTCTGACAATAACGGATTTTTACTACTGAAACTATCGCGGTCAACATTTCCTCTGATTTTTAAACATTTTATTTTGCATAGTATTAAAATTAGTTAATAATATCTTAACAAGATTTTCGTTCAGTACTTATTTATTATATATTAAACCTACTATAATGCTATTTATAATTACACTATAAATGTCGCAAGTATTACAGAAATTAGAAATTCACAAAGAAAAATAGTTCCTTTAAACTTACAGAAATGAAGACAGCATACGTTTTTCTGTAATTTTTACTGAAAATCTGTTAGATTTATTGAAAATTCTATAATATTTGCCGAAAATATCAGTAAAAACAACAGGATTTAATATGGGTGTATCTTAGGAACCTTTCACTATTGTGCCTCTCAAAGATATCTAGGTAATTTAATAAATATAAAATTAATTTTTGTTTCAAGGTATGTATTATAGTGTAAAGTATACTGCACAAATGGTTTTAAATAGATTTATTCTTTGGATCAAAAGTAATTAAAGTTTGAATGTTCGATTTTTAATGAAGTCAGCTTATCCCGTTCCACATTTTCATATGCTTTTTATGCATAAACTCTATGACGAAATAAGAAAAGATATAAAACAAAATATCTATTTCAAGCTAATTAAAGCAGAATCATGTTTTTTCATGAGAATTTGCATTTTGTTTAATATGAACCCAGTCACAGGCTTCAAAAGAATGTCCCTCGAATTTTGACATTTCGACCGTAACGCTTATATTTGCAGACTTTTTGTAAATAAGCGAGCTCCCACACAATAAAAACTTATTGAAACTCAAAATTTAAGTAATAATAGAGGGTAAGGGTCAATCTAAAACATTCTGCTCATTTTCTTATGAGAGGAATCATAATTTTAAAAAAATTATGTGCGTACAGCATTTAAAAAAGACCGTAACACTCATGATACTCTTTGGAATATAATCAAAAGTTTTGGGAAAGTTTATAAATACTTTCTCATGGTTGTTCTTCAGCTTGCTGTGATTGTACTCAAGGAACAAATACTTAATTGCTAACTTGTAGTAGAAAATTATAAATCGTTACGGTCGACCGTAACGACTAAATTAAAAAATTAAAATTTCTTCAATGTGAAATTGCTGATTTAAATGTCTCGAGTGACGTCACACAAGGAAACTGTCATATTTTTAGTTACTTCAAAGATAATTTTTAGCGTCTTTTATTACATTTTTAACTAATTTTTAATTGTACATCTTCATGCTCCTTTAATTTTTCGTAATTACCCGATTCGTTAATTACCCGATTGAGTAATTTCCTTTCATAATTTTATTTTCATTTTCTAATTTTCAAATTTTCGTCAACCGACCTTCAAATGTTTTTAACTACAAATGAAATACCGACAGATCCGTTTCTTTCGCAAATTCAATTTTTTTATTCGTTAATAACGATTTTAAGACAATGGTTATTATCTGTCCAACTGCAAAATATGATTTTGTAGGACTTATAGATAATATAGAGAAATTCCCAGTGCTATACTTATAGAAATTTTGTCGTTTACTTTTACACTGAAAAGTGAAAGGTTTCTGAGATATGCCCATATATTTTTTTCAATATTAAAAAAGGGTTTAAAATAGACCAAAAAAACACCAAATTTTGGCATATTTAACCACGGATTTCTCTCGTATTACTATTTCGAATATGTTAAGAGTCTCGAGTCTCGAATACATACTATGTCTCGAGCCAAAAAATACACTAGTTTTCTTTATTTATTTTCTAAAAAAGTAGTTTATTTAATGCAACAAATATTTTTATTTACTAAACAACTACTCAAAAAAATACAACAAATTTTTACAACAAAATGTTAATTTGTTAATAATTTTTAAGCAGCATGAAAAATAGCACTAACCCCAGAAACAATATATATCGTTAAAATTTTTTTTTGAAAATAGGTCACAACGGCCCAAAAGGACCCAACACAAAAACAACTAGTCATAATTGTTCCAAGTCTTTTTGGCTTTCTTCTATTTTCATGAACTACAAAATAAATTAAAAAGTCAGTCAAATTCACCGAGACTTTTTTTCTTCACATTTTGTGCGGTATCCTTTGTACAGTGAAAGATCTATTTTCGAATTTTTGTCATGCTGTCCCCTAAAATTGACAATGGACCTGAAAAAATTATACCCTGAAAATTTGAGCAAAATCGGTTAAAAATAACAAGTGCCTCGCAACCCCTAAAATTTCTCATGCAATTAACATTGCGAAAAGCGTGGTTTTTGGGAAAAGCGTGAATAAGTTTTGAAAATGTATATTAAGGTGAAATTTTGAAGGGTGACAGTACACAGAAAATTTCGAGGTATCATTTTAATCGGCAACAAAATAAGAAATAGTAAAACAAAAGACTGTGACTATGGAATAAATGATCCATTTTAGCTCAAAATAGTATCGCTGCAAATTAAAAGAATGTCTCACGATTTAGTGTGAAAAAAATTCTGAGAAAATTTAATAAGCATAAATGCATCCTCAAAAAGGTTTTCCAGACAGCAATTGATTTTAAATATTTTGTTTTTTTAATCAAAAATCTTGTATTCTTATTCAACGACCTCATGTGTCGAGAGCTAGTTTTTATTTTTGTAAAAAATTGAAAATTCGATTTTTAATCGCTATCCGAACCAAATCCTGAAAACTTAAGAAATTGTAACCTCAAAGTTCTTGGTCGATTTACTCGGAATTTGATAACTTTTTTATATTAGACTTTATTTACCCGTATTCAGCAACTTAATATTGCAGGAGCCAGTTTTTATTTTTTTTCCTGAACTTAAAATTGTAGTTTCTTTCGAAATTCGCAGCGAATTTCGAAATTTTAGGCTAGTGTCACTTTGATGCTGTCAACTTCCACATATATTTTCTTGAAACCGGGTAATTTTTTCTAATCAAACTTTTTTGGCCTCAATTCAGCAATGCTTTATCTCGGGTGCGGGCTTTTGTTTTATCTTTAAATAGTTATTTCGATTTTACAGAATGTTTTTTCGCTCTCCTGAAAAATTCACATTCGGTTGGTTATCTAATCACCCTTCAAATGAAAAGCCTAATTCTTCATCAGTAACTGTTTAAAGAATACGAATTACAAATAGGTTTATCATTTTTACCCTGATAACTCCCGTTTATTTACCCCCAAAGACCTTCCCATGAGTACTAAAATAGTGGTTTTCTTTTTTTTTTGGGAGGGGGGGGGGTGAATAAAAGGGTGAAAATTATAAATGTATTGTCAATTCGCATTCTTTAAACAGTTTTTGATGAAGAATTACACTTTTCACTTCACCTTAATGTACATTTTGAAAATTTCTGTTAACAAAAAGTTAGCAAATTCAGTCATGTCCAAAAATTACGCTTTTCGCAGTATTAATTACATGGGAAACTTTAGAGAGTGTAAGGCACGTGTTATTATTGAACAATTTTGCTCAAATTTTCAGAGTATAATTTTTTCATGTCCATTAACAATTTTAGAAGGCAGCGTGCCAAAAATTTGAAAGTCATTTCTTTGGACCATCCTAAACTTGCATAAATATTTAACTGCTGAACCCTACAGTGTTAGGAAGTTCTTGAAATTTTTACTACTTTTCATTTGCTGAGATTGAAAATTCGTTTGCTGTGGTTAGAAATTAATTTACTTTTAGTTGAAAATTCATTTATTTTAATTGAAAATTCATTCATTTTGTTTGAAAATTCATTTATTTTTGGCTGAAAAAGCTACCGTAATCATAATAAGCTACCGTAATCAAGTAAAATAAAGTAAAGCAGTTGACGTTTTTTCTAACAGTATAACTCAAGTCCCGGTAAAATTTTTGGATAACATATGTATAATAAATGTGTAAATAATTTATAAGTTTATAAACAAATAAAATAAATTTGATGTGAAACAACATCCTTTGAACATTTTTATTGATTGAAAAACCATTTTCTAACATTTTGGACAAAATTGAATAAGAAATGGGATACAAAATTTTAATTTGTAATTTTAATTACAAATCAGAAAATATTGAAATAATAGATATTTATTAAGTCAAGAAATATAAATAAATAAATAAGAATAATAACTTCTGGTGTAGAAACAAAAAAAGTAATTATTTTTGTTTTCAAATAGAAATTTCGATTATTACAACTTGTCAATATTGTATTACGGTTGAATTAAATTCTTTTTCAAATTTTAAGTTAAAAGATGTTTAGGCAGTTGCTTTCTTAAACTGGAATTTCAATTTTTTTATCTAAAATGTTTGAACCTTTTTTGACATTACAACTTTTTAGTTCCAAATGTTTCTGTACTAAATTTGTCCTTTTCAAATTAGTAATATAAATTGAGAGACATTGAGACACGAACAGTTTGCCAGAAAAATAGTTTTTAATTTAATAATTGAATCCGTGCCATACAGTACTTCTTAGAAAGTATCCATTACTTTAAACCTGTAATTAAAATGCTGGTGCAAGAACCTGTTATATTCTTATTTTTTCATTTTCGAACGGCTTTAACTGTCATTAGTCGACTTGGCACTTGAGGCCGACCAAATTTGGTCTGTTTGAATAATATCTCACCCGAAGGTACAATTATGATTAAATGGATATCAATTTTGAAATTAAGTTTCTTTACGAGTCAACTTGTTACTTTTGTCAGGCTTAAGAAAGAATTCAAGATCACATATCAAAAGTCACAGACAATTACAAAGATACTTTTTTGTCCCTTGAAATATTGTCTTCAAAGTAAGAGAAATTGCTAATTTCAAACTGCTCTTCTGTTTCGAATATTTAAGTAAAAAGTATTAATTAAATTATAAAGCTTTCGAATATTTTTCTCAATGAAACTTGTTTCAAATGTCACTTGCTAACTATCTGATATTTGAAATTATTTTAAATAACATTTACATAACATTATTCCACTCGAGAACTAAATTCCAAGCAATTTTTCGTGAAGTAAATAGATCAATCCTCATTTAAATATTAATGTTTTACAAACAACAATTGAAAAGCACATTTCCAAAACGTCTAATATCCAAGAAATACCGTTTTCCACAAATAACAATTTCTCGATTAAGCTTTGTGTTTACAACTTGCATTTTTGTCTTATTGCTTTCACTAATAGTACAAGATTTCGTGTATTCAGTAAGAAAAATTCTGAATTTTTAGAAGTAACTTTTATAAACAAATCATAAGTGGATATAAGAAACTTTGGACACGAAAAAGTTATTAAGGTGGTCCTCAGAATTGAAAATCGTATTTTTAAAAACTGTACTTATCTAATTTTTTTTTCTTAGTGAGAAAAATTCGTTGGAATTTTTTTAAATTTACAAAAAGTATTAGTAATGCTAGAAATTTTTTGAAATTAAAAATTTTTTAAAAAATTGTTCTACGGGTGCAAAAGTCATAGAGAATTTTTTATATATACAGTTTTAGATAGCAAGTAAGAATACAAAATTCAAAATGAAGAATAACATTTTGTGTTCTAATTAGAATTTTTTTATCGAACAACAAATGACTTAATAAAAAAATTTAATTTGAACAAAAATTTATTTTGAATTTTATATTCTTACTTGCTATCAGGAACTATATAAAATTCTCTATGATTTTTGCACCCATTAAAAAAGCTTAAAAATTTACCAAATTTTCAAAATTTCAAGAACTTCGTAGCCTTACAACTTTTTTTCAATTTTGCACAAATTTAAAGAAGTTTTTTCCAGCGCTACCAAAATGGATATAAGACACTTTGAAAATGTATGACGCCTAGATATACATAAGACACTTTGAAAACGAACTCACTTTTCTGCATCGTTTTTTATGAAGTTTTTTCTCTAATGCTCAAATAAGTTATATAAAATGTTACTAAGATTATAAATAACGCAAAAGGACAATAAAGTAATATTTAAAGACTATTTCGTACAATTTTCATGTAAAAATAATAAATTACTAACAAGTTATAGTCGATACCGAGGAATACCATTTTTAAAAAAATGTTTTGCGGTAAGCACTCCTGCTTGCAACTGGATCACCTGAAATGACAGGCGAAAATAATTCAATTAATATATATTAGTTTAGCTAGTCTCTACTCGAAGAATTTGAGAAAATATTCATTTGGGACAAAATGGCGGGCGTTGAAACTAAAGTGACTGATTTTCAAAATCACATACTTCACTTTCATCGTCCGCTATTTCGTCCCAAATTAATATTTCCTCAAATACTTCGATTAAAGACTAGATAAACTAAAATATTAACTAAATTATTTTCGATTTTTCATTTGTGATGATCCAGTTCCAAGCAAGAGTGCTCACCGCAAAACATGCTTTTTTTAAAAGCATTTCTCTGCATCGAATATAACTTTTTGATAATTAATTATTTTTACATGAAAATTGTTCGAAATAGTCTTTAAATATTACTTTATTAAGCAAAGAAACTTATATAAAAACATATGCACACGTTTTTTTAAAAAAACGACAAAAGACTTGCTAGCAGAAACTACATAAACAAAATTCTCTGTGATTTTTGTACCCATTGAATAAGCTTAAAAATTTTCCAAATTTTAAAAATTTCAAGAACTTCGTAGCACTACAACTTGTTTCTAAATTTTTAAAAAATTCAAAGGAGGTCTTTCCAGCGCCACCGAAAAAATTTTGTCAGCTTATAATCCGAACAATTCGAAATTTTTCCTAATGCATTCGGAAATAATTCCGAATTGTAGTTGGAGATTTATTTATACAATCTCCTAAGCTTTACGAAATATTTCCTAACTTTTCGGAAATTAACCAATATATTCCAAAGATTTTCCAATATTCTCGAAAAAATTACCCATTTTACTCGGAAACACGCATATCTGACCTTTTTCGGAAAAATTTCATACTATTTAGTCTTACAAATTTCCAAAATTTTTTACAGTGTGTGTATAAAACACTTTGGAAACAAGCTAACTTTCCTGCATCGCTTTTTTTTAATAAATTTTTTTTTAATACGCAAATAAATCTATCATATATAAAATTTTACTAGGATTATAAATAACGCAAAAAAATTTTTGCAAAATAGTTAAGACGTTTTTAAAATGTGCTCTGCAATTCATATAATGAAAAAGTGAAGGGGTTACCCCTTCTTGTAAGGCCAGAAAAAAGCGATTTCTTTTGGATATTTTTTTTGTAAACGTGTGCATATTTTTTTATAAGTTTCTTTGTTCAATAAAGTAATATTTAAAGACTATTTCGTACAATTCTCACGTAAAAATAGTTAATTATTAACAAGTTATAGACGATGCTGAGGAATGAATTTTAAACTTTGGACGCTGATTAAAAACCCAATTTTCAATTTTAAAAAAACTTGCTACCCAGGTACTGTACTGAATTGAGGCATGAAAAGTTTGATTGAAAAAAGTCATTAAGTTATGAGAAAATGAAGTGGAAATTTTTTTTCAGTCCAGGCGCATATTTTCTCAATTTTAGGCAGAAGCAGAGTAGAAGCAGAAGCAAAGTAGATTTGGAGCTATTGAGTTGCAAAAGGTTAAAAAATGTTGCAAAAGCTTGAAAAAACTTGAGAAATTTTTTTTAAAAATTGATAAAATGCGACAAAAAATTGGAAAATTGCAAAAAAAATTTGAAAAATAAAATTATAAAAAACTTCTTTTGTCATAATGTATATTAAAATTTATCTGACTTTTTGAGGCAATAATATAATTTTGGACAAAATGTACCTTAGCCCCTTATGCCGTGCCACCCTTCAAATATTACTTCATTGAACAAAGAAACTTATATAAAAAATATGCACACGTTTTAAAAAAATCCAAAAGAAATCGCTTTTTTCTGGCCTTACAAGAAGAAGAAGTAACCTCTTAAGAGGCAAAAGAAAAGAAGCATCATGAAAAAGAAATTATTATTCCAAAATAATTACATCTGTTCGACAGAACTTTTTTATGTTCCTCAGTCCAGCTGGAGGATGGAACATGACAATTTTTTTTGTGTCCGAGTCTTGATTGTCCCGTTGTGCTGAACAGTTTCAGAGTCTGTGATAGCGTTTCCTTTGAAGTGACCAGTTACTCGGCTTTTTAGGACGGCCCTCCCTGTGAAAGACGGATAAGTTGAAGGTCCACGTGTACGGACTCATATAGGCCTTTTATGTAGGTAAGGTACGTAGATAGGTACCCAAGTAAAGGTTTAACGTGTCTTTGAAGATGGGGTCCGTTATTCAGGGTGTCGCAAAGCCAGTTACCGTGTTACCGCAATTCAGGCCACAAAGTCAAAATACAGTTATCCTTAGCCGCTTGCGAGTGAGAAAGATGTAGGTATAGAGCTCGTTTTGCTCACCTTGCAGAAAGGAAAAAAAAATCTGGCTCTATAAGAGTATAAGCTATCATTTGCACCCGCCGGCGAACCTACTTGTTCAATGGCTTGGTAGTTCGGTGAAGCGAAGTTACGAGTACCCTGACGGCGTTTCCGTAATCTGAGGTTACAGTGATGTCGCGGTACTCGTCTTTCCTTTTCAGAGACGAGGAGAAATGCAAAGGAGATTTACTAAAGATGCGGGGAAAAACGACTTTCGACTTCGAGTTGCGGAGGTTTTTGTGCCATATGCTGATTTCCTTGTTCGCAGACGTCATCGACCTCCTTTTTGACTCATCACGTCATTTCTTGACTACATGGTCACCACATTATCGCTTTCTTTGTTTTGGCATTCTTCGCGAGTCCTCCTTTGCGAAAACGAGGATAGTTGGTGAATGCTGAGAGATATGTTATCATAATTCGTAGAATAATTGTAGGAATCAGTTTTATAAAAGAACACAGAGGAAAAAAATCTGTAAAATTTGCAGAAGTCGTCTGTTGAAATAGAGACAACAGATTTTTTCGGTTATATCTACAGAAATTTCTGTTAAACTAACAGATGGTGGGTAACTTTAACAGATATATCTATAGAATTAATAATTAATATAAATATCTGTTAGGTTAGTGGAAATCTAATTTTTTTGAAAAAATGTTAACCTAGTAGATATTTCTGTTAATTCTACAGATATATCTGTTAAATTTACTAACTATCTGTTGGCTTAGCAAAACTGTAAATATATCAGAAAAAAATCTGCTGCCCTATTGCAACAGATGACTTCTGTTAATTCAACAGATTTTTTTCTCCGTGAATTAATTAATTGTGATATTGTACTTATAAACATCACACTTATAAACAATGTTACAAAAATAACCGGTGGGGGATTATATTGATACTTAATAACAAAAATCGTTTATAATTGTAGTTGAAACTTTTGGCTTTAGGGTTCGAATAAAAGAATTGAATTAATTATTATTAATTGAACCAAACCTTTCGGCGCACAATGATGGCTCTCATCAGTGCTTTTATTAATTCTGAAAAAAACACCTACACAATTTTTGGTATCATGAACGCAGTGTGCATATGTAGTTAAGAAATTAAAAAATTATTATTCTTTGGTGAATTTCTCACGTTGAAACGCTAAAATTTCAAATTTGGTATAACTCAGGTCAATTTGGTAAAGTTTGCACTATGATTTAGAGAAATTAAAAATATGTTGTCCTTACAATAATTGGACAAACTTATTTGCTATAAGCAACGAATTTGTTAAAGGTTCAATCTGTTGAAATTTTATTTTCAATTTACCCTAGAATGTTGATAAAGCCTCTCATATATTATTGTTTTTAATTTACTGCTTCAATATCAATAAAATAAATTTTATTATTATAATATAATATATATATATATATATATATATATATATATATATTACAAAGTAATATTATAATTTTATTCGTTGTTCAAAACAAGTAAGTTTATCCAATTATTTTAAGGACAACTTATTTTTAATATGTGTAAACTTCACAAAATTTTTAATTATTTAAGACTGAATATAAAGAAGAAAGAAACTTTAACAAATTCGTTGCTTAAAATAAATAAGTTTATTTGTATTGAAAGGACAAAATATTTTTAATTCTTCTAAATCATAGTGTAAACTTTATCAAATTGATTATTATTTAAAACTGAATTATACCAAATTTAAAATTTCAATAACGTTTCAAATTGAGAAATTCACTAAAATTTCCAACTTCATTTACAAAATTCTCAGTGAGATTTTTTCTCATATGGAAACGTTTCGGATAAACAAAACTCTAAGACTGTATGACTGTTTTTTCCCGTTAAAAAAATATATGCCTGAAATTGAAAACATTTGGATATTATATTACTTTTCATCATTAAATGATTTTCTGAATGATGATCATTCAGAAAATAAAATGAAAGTTTAAATTGGAAAATGTTTAGAAGTTCTCAATGTGTCGGAAACCTTTAAATCCTCTATCTTTATAAATTTATACATCATTTTAAGTTGAACTTATATTTTGATCTTGCTTCTCCAATCATCATAAATTACAATTATAACGGAACTTAAGAAGTCATACGTATAGAATGCCCTAAATGTGACTAGAAGTTATCTAACGGTAAAGAGTACATTCAGCTTCTTGCATTGCGGAGATTGGATTTATCTGGCTCATATCATTTTATCGATCCAAGTTGTTAGCTGATGTTTATCGAGAAACAATTTTTAAATACTGTAACTTCATAAAACTTATAGTATCATAGTAGGTATATAAATCATTCATAATATTCTAATTTACATCGATAATTACTATTAACTAATTTAAACAAATTTTATATTATATATTGATTGAGTTATTAATTGAGTAGGAAAGTAAAGCGAAATTCAGCTTGTTAGTTTGGATAAACAAAGTTGATTTGTTTCGTTTATTTAACACCTATTTAAGGTAAATGTCCCAGTAATCGTGACCTTAGTCTCAGTAATCGTTTTGCCGTCAATCATATTGTTTAAGCATTTATACTTGATTATTATTGATTTTAATAATAAATAATGCTAAAGCTCGTTATTTTTTTTTACCAAATCCTTTTTTTAAAGATTTTTTAAAATTATTTCTTTAGGTTATGTGCCAATTGCACGATTACTGGGACCGGTACGATTACTGGGACATCTACCTTAAGAAGTTTAACAAATTTAATATTTTATATTAAATTTATTTTTATAATTATTGTATTTACTTATTTTATAATAATGTGTTGTATTTTCTGAGGCAATGAACATTACTTTGTCTCCATAAAAAACTATAATTTATAAATCATAAAAACTTGTATTTACATTTCTTTGGACAGGTAATCTTTATATATAGTGACACTGATATTTAAAACCAAACGTATTTTAATTAATTCATCCGTTTGATAATTAGAATTGATTTAACGTCGATGAATCATAGACTTTTCTAACATTAAGTCTCTTTTCCTCGGCTCGGAGACGCTTGTATATAAATGCTGCTATTTATAACTTTCAATTACTCTACAATGAAATGTCATAGATTTTTTGAGAGAGCTTGATCAGCTTTGATGAGATAAGGTATAAAATTTCATTCATCCTGCTCTTGATTGCAGTTGTCCGGGCATTAAATTCCATGAAAGTGCAGGATTAGGTGCTGAAACGCAGGAAGTCTTTGAAAAAAGGAAAGTATGCTTCTCTTTGCCTGTTACAAAATTACGGCATTGATATGTAAATGCGGTATTTAGCGTTATATAAGAATGTAATCGATGATCCTGATCAATGATGTAATTAATGAGTTCACAACCAATACACGAAGAAAAGTTACGTCGAAAGATAAATCGTTCACAAAACTCGTTTCTGGTAGAGATTCCGAGGTGAGTTGGAGAGCTTCAAGTTTTCGGTTATAAAAGCGTTGGAAAAATTGGTGACATCCTTCACGAATCTTGAGGGCTTTTATCTTTTTTTCATTGAAGTTTTTTTCTGTGAGTGATGACTTCTTTCTCAAAGATAAATATCAATTGCTTCCTAGTTTCTTATGTAAATATTAATGAAATGACAGGGTATTGCAATTTTCACGTCTAAATAGGTAATGTGAAGATAAAGTAATAATGTGTGATGTAAAGATCAAGAGAATTTGAGATTGTCCTAACAATATACTATTTGGCAAAAAAAAATATTGTTCTCATTTTATTGCATGTACATAGAAAGTATTGCCATAAAGTTCGGTAGTTTATGTACCTAGGTATATTATATTAGGAAGAAAAAGTGAAGAAGGAAAGTGAAACTTCAAGCTTACTGCATTTTACTTCACAGGAAATACAAGCTATAAATTACAATTCACCTTTAAGTTTTGCATAAAAAAATTCTATCTTCCTCCTTTAAAAAGTGGAGTTAGCAACATCTCAGTCCAAAAAAATTTTCTGATTAATAACTTTTTTCTTAAATTAATAAGTATCCTGATCTTTAATCAAGTGCTTTTCTTGCACTTGATCAAGTCAAGTGGCTTCTACAAAAAGACCCTTGTGCAATGGTAATCAGTGACGAAGACCCAAGAAGATGAAACAGAGGAGAAGAAGTGGGAAGAGCAGGGCTACTGCAAGGTTGCAACACACCACTTTTTTCGGGCCATCCACGTGTACCTTAAATTTTTCCAGCTCAGCATGCTGCACTAACTTCCTCTTACTCTCTCTTCCTCTCTCCCCCCCCTCTCTCTCTCTCTTCCTCATCTCGCCCTTCCTCATTCATTACCTTTTGCTTTTTTCTTCCAACTACCTCACATCTATTTTCTCTCCTACTCATGAACTACCTTTCCCTTTCCCTTTCTTTCTTCCTACGACTTCTTTTCTCAAGATTCATCAACTACATGTCTTCCTCTACATGTAGATGCAGCCTAAAAACGAGTCATGAGTTTCTGAGAGGGGGGAAGAGAAGGAAAAAGGGGAGGTTGGGATGTTCGGACATCACACGGCATTCCAGGCTGCACATTGAGGACAGAGACAGAGATGGGCAGAGAGAGGAAGAGAGAATAAGGAATGGATAAGGGGGGTGGGGGAGGAGAAAGGACAACGCCCAATTCGCAACCTACGGGGACGTGTTACCGCATTAAAATAGACTCCTGTGGGTGTACCAGGGCTAGGCCTAGACTGGGCAATTGTTTTGCGGTCGCGGCCTAATACCGCGGAGGTTAACGACACCCGTCGTCTCTGTTGACTGTCGAAACACTTAGCTGAATATAATTTCGAGGTACTCGCGGGACCAAATTATGAGAATCGACGAGTAACGTCGCGTCAAAAAGTGCGAAAATTGCAAAAAAAATGAAAAATGAGCATAACTTTTAGGCAAAAATTTTTTTTACATTGTAATCTCAGGTATATGTTTTGAAATTACAGTCTGTTCAACAAAAAAGGAATTGCGATTATTCATAGACCATAAAAGATATTTAATTTTTCTTTTTTTAAAATTAAAGGTGGTTTAATTAAAGGTTAATTAAAGTTTTTTTAAAATAAAAGGGCTACGGCGAACTTAATACGTCGTCCAATCTCCATCACTGTCCAAAATAGCTTGGCACCTCCTAGGCATGCTTTCGACAATGGATTCGGCGTATTCAATGGGAAGTGACCACCATATTTCTCTCATATAACGAGAGAGCTGTTTCAGGGTGAAAACCCGCTTCCCTGCAAGCTTTCTCTTCATGATAGCCCAAACATTCTCAATGG
>JBAGKK010000558.1:25853-87399 GCA_037177015.1 Euceroptres primus | reverse complement strand
AAGGTAGGTTATTCAACAAAAAGCTTTACAATTAAGGTATCATGCAACTATTATGTAAAACCAATAAAGATTACTTTTAGTTTTATGTTAATATTTTGTTATTTATAAAATATTAAAACATTTTAGAGTGTAATGCAAGTAATATACGCATGCTATAACTGAAATGCAACTAACCTTTTTCATAATGTTAATCACAATATTTTCGTACCTATAATACTGCAATACTAAAAAATTATTGAGAAAAAGACAAAAAAAATATTTTATGAGAAAATCTAACCTCGAAACCTACCTTTACAGTAAGTCTGCTTTTTTCCTTTGGTTATCTGCTTCTTATGCTTCTTATACTATCTTTTCAATTGTACTATTTTTCACAGTTTTCTGTACAAACTCTGTCCCCGGAATCTTTTTCTGTAATTTTTACTATTGGAAGCACATCAACTCGCGGTCTGTCAAACCCGTAAATAGTATATTTTTCTGTTTCGATTTTACCTTTTTCATGAAGGATTTTTTCTCCTCATTTTCTGCATCGGTTTCTACTTTCCTTTTTACCATTGTCACTAACTTAATTTTTATAAAAAAATTTTTAATTGGATTATTTACATGCTTTTCAGTGTAAAGTTGTACGAAAAAAACGTTGTACCAAAATTCCGGATGTGACGTCACATTTTTTGCCCATGCGGATTGCTACTTTTCAGAAAAAAAGGTCTATTAAAGTCACAGAGGCAAAAAAAAATCTGTGGCTGTACCTGGTAAAAAATTACTAATTATCTGAACCAGAGAAATAACAACATACTTAACAATTAAATAACTAAAGCAGGTATAAAGGTTTATATGGTTGGCCAAAATAAACCAATCAAATCCCGATTATGAAAAAAAAGTTATATAAGTACCTTTAATCATCAGGATATGTGTACAACATTTTTGCTATGAACTTTCAATTTTGAACCTTTTTATGTCCAGCTTGTATAATTCATAAAATACATAAACGTAAACAACTATGTAAATTATTAACTAGAGAAAAAAAACAATGAATAAAAATTAATTTTGACCGAATTATGCTGCTTTAAAAATTGACAAACACAGCCTTTTATTTATTCAATAAGTGAAACTTTTATTGCGAAAGTTTTTTAATTTAATAAAATTTAATTATATCTTGAGGTGGAGAATTAAGTCAATATTTTGATAAACTTGACAAAAATATTCCATTTTTCTCAGTCATTTAAAAAGATTTGAAATCATTCAATTCAACAATTAAAAGCACAAAAATTTGTTTATTAATGTTCACACTCATAGATAAAAAATAAAAAGTTGTAAAATCATCCTGATTAGAAAAGGCAATTTTTTTCATACTCGGGATGTGCGATTACTCAAAATTCGAAGCATTTCTGATTTACACACAGGTAAGTACATTTAATTGATACAGGCATTTTTGAACTTGGTTCGACCACAAATCTTTTTCCGATAATTTTTAAGAATTACTGAGCATAAATATTTAAGAAATCGTTTTTCAACATCCACAGTTAGCCGGAATTATAATGAGTTCAATGATGAAAAGTTAAAAACAATAATTTGATAATTGAAATACTTTTCAGATAAAGAACGTCAACTGCGACGTAATACGATTAGACCTTCATGGAGGTAAACACATTAAGGTGTGTGTTTGCACTCACTATAAGCAGCATGTCTTAGGTGCTCGAGGCATCCATAAAATACATACACTAGTATCTTGTTTTGTCGAAGCAAATAGTGGCACGCGCAACTTGTCAGTACCAGAAACAAGCCCTAATTGCCTCTTCATATTTGTTCAACAAACTTCTTCAAAGCCACCTATCTTCTTTATGATAAACGTGACCCAAAGACTTGGGCTAACAATAAAATCAATTTCACACAATTTGATAATCGTCAAATAAGCAGAATTTGTAAGTTATTCCAAACCAATCATAATTATGTCTATATGTATAGCACATAAATTGATAATTGATTAATATAAATTCCTAAATCGACAAAGTGTGTCTAATTCTAAAAATGAATTGTTGACATAGCTTCAAGAAAAGATTTCTAAAACAGAAAGCAGCGTAGGAATTGAGAATTCGGATAGCACTTAATATTAGATTATCTTCAAAAATTCTTTACACGTGACTTTCTCGTCTCCGGAATGGTCCAGGCGCCAATGTTATCTGGACCAGTTCAGATAAGCTCGATCCCCGACTATCTTCGTATCGAGTTCTCCAAATGGAGCTAGATTTCTCCTTGTTCGTTTTTAAATTCATTTACAAAATTCTACAGAAAGGAACTAAAATCTCATACTGTAACGATTACAACCCCATCGACTTTACCGAATCTTCATTTAAAGAATCTCTAAAAATTTAATCCTCTTCGATATTTGAAAATTAAATAAAACCTCTGATTTCATAAATTATAAAAAGATTGAATCTCTCTTTTTCTCTTATTCTCTTTAGAGATGAGGAGGAACTCTGGATGTTCCGATCAGTTAGCGCTAATGAGCGATATATTTGGAAGCTTGAACTGTAGCGTGCAAAGCACAATGGTTTCGTTGTATGCACACATGGGTCTTTCTCAGTATGAAAAAGGAGCATCAATGTGTGTAAACTGCTGCGCACATTGCGGACAATGTACATGGAAAGTATGTACAGCAGAAGTATGTGGATAAGTTGGGAAGCGAAGCAAGCAGCTAAAGTTAAAGCGACCAGCAACTAGCGAACCAGGTTCAGCTTCCCTAGCTGGAGAGATCTTCTCTTATCGGAAGACTTGAGAAAACGCAGGCGCTCCTCTCGGTGGAGCGGCGTTCCTAATCTGCGGCATATCAAGGCCCTAAAATGGCTGCGAACCAAGAGACAACGATAATAGGGTACATCAAGTGTAGTGGGCGATTCTCGAGTTCACGCTCTTCTACTATACATTATAGGCATCAAAAATTCAGAACAGAATCCTAAACAACGATCCTATTAGCAGATATTGTTAAAAATTAGTTGCAAACGAACTTATTGTCATTGAAATTCATAAAAATAGTAATATTTATTTAAAAACTTAATTGATTTGATATTAATTACAAAATTTGAGAGATCTCTAAAAGATCAAAGATTCTTGGTAAATGAAGACTTTAAAAAAAAAGTTATTGTAGGTAAAAATTATTATTTGGATGTTGATTATTACAGCCATTATTATTAGTTAGTTATTCAATTACAGCCATTCTTTTGGTATCGGATAGGGGCATTTATACACTTGTAACAAGAATATCTCGCAATCTAAAACTATTTCGAAAATCCTTTAGAATGTGCATAACTTGCAACAAGAGCCACTTGATTCAAGTCGAGTATAATTGTATAGTTGATTAGTTTTCTTACAATAGTCACTTGTGGGTGTATCGGATGGGGTAAAAAATCCTCATTATCTGACACTTAACTACATTTCTTCAAAAATCTGTTAATTGTATGAGACTATATAGTTGCAATTTTTTAAGAGATTCTATAGATACAATGTTTACACCTCATGTATTTATTTTGCTTAAAAGTTGTTTCGTTTTCTCACTAAGTAATACCACATTTGTATCGAATGGGACGTATCGGATGGGACACAATTGTGCTAGTCCCTATTTCAAGGATCAAAACTGTTCAAAAAATAAATTTTCTTATTCATAATTCCTAATATAGAAATTTATGAAAAAATACATGTGTAAAGTCTTAGAATGTCTTAATATCTTAGTCTTAGAATGCAAATTTAGAGTCAGAATTAAAAAATTCAAAAAGTTGACTTAAAATTTTGAAAATTTTATTAAATTGGTAGGTATCCATGAAAGTCATAATGAGAAGGTTCTTTTGAATTTTAGAATACAAATTTAAGGTCAAAATAAAAAAAGTAAACAAGTTGAATTAAAATATTGAAAATTTAATTGGTATATTTTCAACAAAAAAACATAAAATATCAAAACAAACTAAAAAATATACTCGGAGCTGAAAGAGTAAGCTTTTCTTATAATAATAAATCGTTTATTCATTATTTCAATAATGTTGCTTTTTCGGAGTCAGGTGACAGTTACATAAGAATGGCTGATTACCTATTCATTCGGGAAAAAGATTTCAATGACTCAAAATTCCTAAGTTTTATATAACGTTCTTTGAAACTTAAAAATTAATAGCGTTCTATAAAATTTCCAAATAACCAAAGAATGCGACTTTTAGACTTGACATCTCGTCCGTTCTTCCTTAACTCAGTTAAAACGGAGGTAATTGAAAATGTCACGCTCGGTATCGGCACACGTTAACTGCAAAAATGCCTTTTGCCAGCGCATGGAGTACGATCGAGATATCGTATCAGCCGTTATTTCGAGTGAATATTAGCGTAATGAGCCGATACCTGATGATAAGAGATTTTAACCTGTCGACCGCCACATTCGTCCGATCCAATAACGTCCCGACAAATCACTACGTGTTGTCAAATCGTTAGATCTGCGAATGCGCCTATCTACGTTACATGGGTAATTAATTAATACAATCGCAGTGAGATATTCACGTCGACTTTTTCAGGATAAGTCTTCTAATTATTTATATCCCTCTATACCTATTTACAGAGTGCAATTGTATGCATATACCAAGTGTTCAGTTTGCGCACGAAGTTGCAATTTATTTTCTTCAACTTGGTGCAATTAAATTAATTAAATGTCAGAGAGCGACGTATATCGCCTCGTTTAATTAAATCTTTGCCTTTCTGATTTTTGTCGGTCATGTGATTTCACGAACGTTAAATACGATGCAAAAATAATTCAAGATTAAGTGCTCGATTAAGTGTCTAGCAAAGGTGTATTTGATTCTCAGGTATATTATACATATAGACACATTAGGGTGCCCATTTAAATTCTATTTATTTTTTTTTTTAAAGGTCTTACCTCCTAAAATTAAACATTTTAACAAAATAATGAACCCCTATTTTTTTAAGTAATGTTTTGGTACCTACGCAAGGAACTTAAGGAGGAATTGGACATCGAATCGGGCAAAAAGTTAATGCCGTTCAGTGGAAATGCATATTTACTAATGTAGATAATGTAGAGAATGTTTAACTGTTTAGTTTAGTAAGTAATTGGTAAAGCAAGTTTAGTAAGTAATTTGTACTATAAAAGAATGATTTTCCATTTAAAATAATATTTAACGTAAAAAATGACGTTTTTTGGTAACAAAATTCAAAATTTTTGACACTGTACGACTGCTTAACCTAACGCCAAAGAAGTCC
This sequence comes from Euceroptres primus, assembly GCA_037177015.1. Classification (NCBI taxonomy): domain Eukaryota; kingdom Metazoa; phylum Arthropoda; class Insecta; order Hymenoptera; family Figitidae; genus Euceroptres; species Euceroptres primus. The sequence continues at coordinate 82,155 of JBAGKK010000558.1, read as the reverse complement.
TTAAAATGTAAATTGCGATTTATATGTTAATATGGAGTAAATATAATCCCAAAGCATTTAAGAATCCGACATAGATTAAATTATTTCATAATTTGATTTTTATTAGCAATAATTAAATTTTTCATTTTTAAAATTGGCTAATTAACGTAGCAGAACCGCAGCCTGGTTCTTATTTTTTTCAAGCGTTGATAGCAGTGTCGATCAGCTGAGATAACAGCTGAAAATTCTGTGATTGGCTGAGACACAACGGTATCACAGGTTTTGCCAATATTTACCGACAGAAAGTAATTACTTTCTTTACAGCTGTTTACAGCGTGATCCAACTAATAATGGTTTACAGCATTGCCCGCTTCCTCTCCGTACTTCACAAAAACAAACATTTTCTTCATTAAATTAATTGATTCCTCAAAAATTAGCTAGTAAGTGTAACTGGATTTTATCAAAATCTATAGTTTAATTCTTTATCTCAATAATATATTTTTTTCAAAAACTCCTATGATTTCATTCTATTAGTTTTTCCATTATCAAGATTAGTAGACACTGTTTCTCCATAAGAGGTTGTGCTAAAATGAATAAATGATCAATTATTAAATTATTTAGTAAACAAATTCTGAAATTTTGTGTGCTCTTTTACTAAATTAAAAGGCGTCATTCCACAAATTTTCAAAATTTTCTGCGATTTCCTTATGCCTTATTCCTTGTGCCTGTCTCCTTAAAGTTATAAATACGGTAAAAAATTTCTTTTTAATGAAAAAATAAACGGTAATTTTTTTGGTTTAAGGAAAACTATTTAGACGGCAAGACCTGAGAAATATTTTAAAGTGGCGTTTATGGGGTACCAAAATAATCCAAATTTTGAAGAATCTAATAGCCTTATCCCCTAAGATTTTTCCTTATAAAAAAATTTCATTTTTTGTTTTTGAAAAAAAAAACATATTTTAGAGGTCGCTTAAGGCGCATGAAGAGAAAAAACGACTTTTTCCCATTTTCTCTAAAACTGATGGTTTTAGCGAAAAAATATACAGGAAAAAAGATGTTTGTTTTTTGCAGTGAACATTTTTTGTTTATACTTTTTTTGTTTCAGAACCGTTTTGGAGGCAGTAAATCACTTAAACGTGGAGAAAAAGGTTTTTTTACAATTTTCGTCTGAAACTTTTGATGAAGGTGTGAAAATAAATTACATGGAAGGTGAATATACTTAAAATGAACAACTTTTGTTTCAAATATTACATGTTAAAACTATTCATTTAGTTTAGTTTTAGTTTTTTTTTAGTTTTAGTTTTTCATTTAGTTTTACAGTTTATTTTAAGAAATACGTATTATTTTGTTTATTTAGAGCTTTTTTGATAGAAACATTATTTATTATAAACTCTTTTTAGCTAGTAAATTATCATTGTTTTTATTTTTGATATCGAAATAAGTTTAATCTGATTTCAATCCCTAGACAATAGTGGACTTTTTTGGATCATTAAATTTTTGGCGGTGTTGTTCGACGACTTGTGCTTGTAGTACAGTTTCTGGTCTCTTGATTCGAAAGGCTTGAGTTGAATAACAATAACACTGTAAAAGTTCACAAACTACAGAACGGAAAAATGTCAGTTCGGGTTATGATTTTCTAACTCCATGAATTTAACATTTTTTACATAAAAAAAGAAGAGCAAAAAATAATTGCAGTGACTTTTTATGCAAGCGTAAAGTTCAAAACAGTATGTACTTACTACAAGTCGTTGAACAACACCGCCAAAAATTTAATGATTCATAAAAGTACACTCTTGTTAGGAGATAAAAATCAGAATAAATTTATTTCGATATCAACAATATAAAAAAACATAAAAACAATGATAATTTACTAGCTAAAAAGAGTTTACAATAAATAATGTTCCTATCAAAAAAGTTCTAAATGAATAAAATAATACGCATTTCTTAAAAGAAGCTACAGAACTACTAATTTTATTAAATGAATAGTTTTAACATATAAGATTTGAAACAAAAATTGTTCATTTTTAGTATATTCACCTTCCATATAATTTATTTTCACACCATCAAAAATTTCAGACAAAAGTACCATTTGTTCCGATATGTCGTGGGAGTGGTGTCTCTCTTGGAAAAGTGACGAACACGTCAATGTAAAAATAAGTTTCCATCATTGCCATCCGATATGGAAGAAATTTGATTGTAAAAAAGCCCTTTTCTTCACGTTTAAATGATTTACTGCCTCTAAAACAGTTCTGAGGCAAAAAAGGTATAAAGAAGAAATGTTAGCTGAAAAAAACAAACATCTTTTTTCGTGTATATTTTTTCGCTAAAACCAACAGTTTTAGAGAAAATGGGGAAAAAGTCGTTTTTTTTCCTTGAGCGGCCTCTAAAATATGTTTTTTGTCAAAAAAAAAATTGAATACTTTTTTTTTCTTATAAGGAAAAATCTTAAGGGATAAGGTTAGTACACTCTTCAAAATTTAGATTATTTTGGTACCCCATAAGCGCCACTTTAAAATATTTCTCAGGTCTTACCATCCAATAGTTTTCCTCAAACCAAAAAAATTACCGCCTATTTTTTTATTTTAAGAAAAAAAATTTTTTGCCACATTTTTAGCTTTAAGTTCCTTGCAGAGGTACCAAAACATTTTTTTTAAAATCGGGGTTCATTATTTTGTTAAAATGTTTAATTTTAGGAGGTTTGAAAAAAAAAGTAGAATTTAAATGGGCACCCTAAGCCACATTAATTACTGAGGTTAGCCAAGATAAAGAGTAATTCAAACGGTTTCGAGTGTTTAAAGATAGTCATCTAGAATTAGATTTTACAAATTTCAAGTCCTTCAAGCCCCTAAGATCTAAGTCTTCGAATCGAACATTCTCAAGTCTGGACCACCCAGGAAGATCAACTCTAACAAGCTAAATTCTTTCCTAACGTTTAAATAACAATCGGAAAGTGGAAAATTTAAAGATTTTTGCCTAGGATTCCATGAACCTCATTAAGGAGGCGTTTACCGATCAATTTCCAACAAAAGTTCCTTCGTCGCAGGAGGTGCCGGCGTTTCTCTCTGAAGTTATCAGCTACCGGCAAAGCCGTTGTAAAAGCGCGTTTACACGCGCGTACGAGTGCGAGAGGGGAAAGCGAGAAAAAGGAAGACACAAGCTGAGGTAAAAGCGATCCTTGTGGCGAAAGAAGAGAGCAAGAGAGTCAGAAGCAGCAAAGTGGGTACAGACTTGCAGAGTGGAGTAGAGAAAGAAGTACCCAAGAGAAGGTAGGAACCGACGGGTAGACACCATTCCAGCGATGCCAGGGCCGTGTCGTGGCAAGCCAGAGTGACACCACAATGCGGTGTAGCAATTTGTAGGCTCGCCCTTCGATCCCCTCTTTCCCTGGCACCCTCTCGCTTCTACCTTCACCTTCTCTGTCTCTCTTCCTTTATCTGCCACCACCACCTCCTGTATTTATGAGCCAAGCTATATCGGCTGGCCAGTAAAGGAGGCAGGAAGGACGGATCTTCGCAGGAAGGGACTGCAAAGGAGAATCGAGAAAAGAAGAAACGGAAGAGGGACGAAGGCCGAGCGGAAAGTCCAAGAAAAAAAAGCAACACTAAAAAGAGTAAGAAGAAGAAAGAAGAGGAACTAAGTACTGAGATCTAGAAGAGCAAGGAAGAGAGAGAAGATCAAAAAACAGGGAAAAGGGTAAAGAAGAGTGAGAAGGGGATCAGGACGAAGAAGGGCTAACTAGGCGAGATCAGCGGCACGATAGCTGTCTCTCCCGAGTTTCATGCAGAGGAGAAAAGAAGAGAAGAGGAGAAAAGAGAAGGAGCAGGAGACACATCTGCGGCGGCTGGGATTCATGCGTTTGCGTTTGCGCGGAATAAGGGACCCGGGTGAGAGATAAGGGGCCTGATGGACCCTCTTCCTTTCGCGTCATCCGCTCATAGGCTTTGCACGAGCGGCCGATCGACACTGATACGGGCCCCGGCACCGAGAGCAGGATTTGCGACTGGGTTTCGTTGAGACAAAACTTCTCTCTTACTAGGCCCGCGCCTTCAACGCGAGTGCAGATGCGACAGACAACCGTGAGATTCTTCCATCCAATGAAATTACTCCAGGAGAATTTACTCAAGTGATACGGCCACGTAACGAATATCCATCCAAGAACGATACGTATTCCGAGTAGTGACAAGGCTCGCTGGAAACTCGTCACAACGTAGAATTGTAGACACTTGCATGATAATAAGCCTTCCAGTTTTGTTTCCTTTCCAAATCAATCAGTACTCCATCTCTGGTTGATTTCGACGTAATCCAGTTTTACCGATCGGAAAACAACTTCCTTTAAATAAAAATTCTTAGCTGATAAAATAACAGAATCAGAAAACCAGCACTCAGAGAAATGTCCTCTTGCGACAAAATGATGCTTCTTGAAACAAATGGAATTTATTCTTAAATTTAAGGTTAAGAGGATGTTCATTTGTCTTAAAAGAAATCCTTTTGCAGCAAACATAAGCAAACATAGTCCTCTTGCGAGAAACTTGAACTAATTTTGAAGTAAATTCAAATTCACGTAGTTCAAGACAAAACATGCAAGAGGATGATACTTTTGTTTCAAGACAACTTTTTCTCTGAGTGCAGACAAATCAACTGTTAAACTGTTATTAAGAAGAAACTTTAACACTCTGATGGATATGAAAGCTAGCAGGAATAATAGAATCTGAAGTGGAATACTGAAATTTAATCTTTTTTTATTCATCTCAGAGCAGAAGTGAATTTTAGAATGAAATCAAAAGAGCAAGCATTTTCATTCAAGCTTAGCCAAGAGGATTTTTCGGTTCATCAGTGATAGTGGAAAGATGGTACAATGTCGACAAGAGTAGGCGCGGCTGCGTGTTGTTATAGCGTTACCATTAGTGTTGAACATCGTTACTACAACGCAAACGACACCGACAACAACAAAAACAGCAACAGAAGAAAGAGGGAACGGGAACTGGCCGACGTGCCTCCACCTCTTGATCCGACTTTTAACCGATGGTGTGCAGAGATATTATTTACCGAGAACACGATTCAATAAAGCATTCTATAAAATCATCGGTTATTAATTTGACGGTCTTTCGCCCCAGGGGGTGATTGCTGCCTCGCCACAGGATATTCTTTATCCCCAGCATCGTTGATTAACGCGGAGATACCTGTTTGATTCTTGCTGACGTCCCTCTAACGCAAAACTTCCTCTTCAAGCAAATTACCAAAGAACACATATTGTTACAAATTCAACGAACTGGCAGGAAGTGTTTCACAACTGCTTTCTTATTTATATGATTCTAAATTGTCTTTAACAGCGATTGTCCAAATAGCTTTCTGCTTAATCTTCTTACAACGTAAAAAATGATTGACAACTTGAGATAATTGAATGAGTTTTAATCATGATTGCAAGCAGAAATAAAGATAATTTTTTCTGTAATTCTGGTACCAATGTGAAACATAAAAAAATTGGTTCGGAAGAAAATGAAAATTATAGTAATTTTTCCTCTGAGTTTATACCGATATTTAGAGACTGCTTTGAGTTCAGATTAATAAATATGGGTTATTAAGAACTTTACAAGTTATTACAGGTTATTAAATTTTATTATAGAATTGAATAAACATTCATAAATGCAAGATTCAAGGCTGACTCGTTCAACGAGTTTTTCGATAGCCGTCGCTTCGGCGGTTGTGAAAGTGGATGCTGCTCGACTTTACTTTGAATTAAGATGAGAGAACATTTTAAATTATACACCTATAATCTTTGGGATTTTGATCATCATTTTGAACTTGATTTTCAAATTACTAGAAATAAATATTTATTTATTTTTAAGTAAATGCCTAGTCTTCGTAATTTTATACGTTATAATGATAAAGAAATCTTATTTTATGATATCCATTTTTAATTACACGGATATTAAGTAAAGCTCTAATAAATATATTTTAATATACATATTATATTTTAATTTCACAATATACAATATAAATATTATATTTTCTATGCAAGATCTCTAACTGTTTCCTAATTTGTAAACTAATTTGTTTCCAGGGTGTCTAGCGATCAGGCCATTTTAAATTTCCAGCGTTTTCCCGGTTTTTTCCCAACCAAATTTTTCATTTTCCCGACCACTTTTATATTTGTTATTTACAATAACGTATATGTTATATGTATTTTCTTCGTGTGAAAGGTCCAATTATTAAAAACATCTTTCAGTATTGATAGGCAACGTTTCGGACTTTATCAATACTAAGAAATGTTTTTATTAATTGGACCTTTCACACGAAAAAAGTACATATAAAATTGACAAAAGGTCGAAACTGAAGAATATGGACATAAACGTATATATTATTGTAGACAACTTATAATTTCTCACAAAATAAACACATTAGAATTTTTCCCCTATCTTAACCCTTTAGCTACCAGCGTTGCAAATTTGCAACGTTCACTTTTTTCGATTTTCCCGAATTTCCATGTAATAAACTGAAAATTCTGCAAAATAAATATGTGGATTGGATCAAAGTGGAGTAGGGGAAAGTTACCTAAGGCGGGCTACCTCCTAAGACGGACCACCCTTAATACTTTTGTATGAAAACATTATATTCATCACTTATGTATGAAGATACATGCTCAGCAGAATTATAGTTACTTTGAAAGTGTTTGTTTTTGCACTGGCAGTAAATTAACGAAAACAGAAAGGAGAAATTATTTTTGTATGTTGGAGAAAGGAGAACGAACTTTTACCTATTTTAGAAATTGTGATTCAATAACTTCTAATGACTTGAAGGAGTAAGTTATTATTTTTTTATAGATAATTTTGTAAACTTTGCAATTGTTACTTACGTTTTATTAATTTTAATGCTGTACATTAAAAATATTTTAAAAATTGTAAACTTGCGAAATTCCTAAGACGAGCCCCGGTTAGGCTAGAAAACTGCAAATAAAAGCGTAATCTGCTTTATCCATGAATTACCGACGGTACATCGAAAATACGTCAGATATTTAAATTTTTCGCCCTAATTAGTACATTTCCTAACCTCTTTCTTGCTTTTTGAGCATGAAGAAATTTTTTAAAATATGTTGTTTATTCACTATATATCAGTAAATTATTGGTCTACGATGAATAACATTTGTCATTTTGCAACTTTTTATAAAAAAGTTCGTGATCTTGGTTAATACAAACTTGTTTTCTGTTAGATCTTATTTAAAGCTTATTTTACATTTTGAATGAATTTTGCACGAATAGTATGAATATGTTTAAACAGTGCGCTACGAATAAAATTTATCAATATCTGGTGTTTAATTACATAGCTTTTTTGAATTTTAAAAGGGGCCTGTCTTAGGATACCGGGTTGCCTAAGACGGGAAAAATACATATTTTTTTCAACATCGAAATTTATTGCTTTTTAACGTTTTCTGAACTTTTAAGCATGTGAACTTTGTAAAGCAAACATGAAACTATGATGTCAGTAATCGCTTTTGCTTCTGAAATTCCTTAAAATCGAAAATTTTTGGAAAATATGGAAGGGGGCTCGTCTTAGGCAACTTTCCCCTATTCCGCATCTCGTAAGGTGGTTATAAGTATGTAATCTTATACTCAATAGAAGCTGAGAAAACTTACAAAATTTTTTTAAAAAACTTTTATTTTCGAAATTAATTTTTACCCCCTTTTCAAATAGCCGTAAATAAAGTGAAAATAAGCAAATTTTACCATTAAATTAAAAAATTCCCGATATGAAATAAAATTCCCGGGGTTTCCCGGTGAAAACAAATTTCCCGGTCCACCAGACACCCTGGTTTCATTTGAGTAATTTTAATTTTTACAACTCTCCTCACTTTCGTGAAACGTTTGATTTGATAATCAAATCCCTGGTTTTATACATATTTTTAAAATATCCGTTTAAGAAAAATAATATTTGAAAGATTTGAAAATTTAATTAAACGGCCAAAAGTTCACAATAAAGGCTATTTTCAAAACTAAAAAGTTTCTGAATTGAATACGGGTGAACCAAAACTTTTAATTTGCCTTTCAAATAATTTTGAATTTTAGAAATTGAATTTAAAGGCCTGTCATCCTTAATCTAATTCAAGATATTACGCATAAGCATAAATAGAGAAATAAATAAATAAATAAATAAATAGAAAAAACTTCCAGTCATTGTCAACTTATTATTTTACTGAACATTTGGAATTTATTATGGACACTAAGTACTTGACTTCTTAAAGTGTATTTTTGGATTAAACCACAAATTAAAACTAACAAATGGCTTGAAATGTCAAACTGAAAACAACAATGCTTCAGACCTAATCTTTTTTAACAGACTATTTAGAAATTTCCATGGTAATTTTCAGAGACACGTGAATGAACGACTGAAGTTTTATGCAGTTACCATAACAAAATTTTCAGTTACAGTTTCGTAAATTTCAGTTAAGTTTTGGTAAATTTAGGAAACATTTTAAAAAATTCAGTTGCAAGTAACAATATTCCGTTAAAATAGCGTAATTTTACGAAACTTGTAACTGAAAATTCTGAAACTTGTAATTTAAAATTCCGAAACTGTAACCAAATAACACCAATTATAATTGTACAATTATTTGTAATTTGTACATTTGTAATGTACTAAATTGTAACTGAAATTTATGAAAATGTATTTTTCATGAAGTCTTTTTTCGATGAAATTTTATTTTCATAAATTTCAATTACAATTTAGTACACTTTAGTTACAAATTAGTAAATTTCAATTACCGCAACTGAATTTTAAGAAAAAATTCATGAAAATTCAGTTACAGTTCGGTAATTTGCAGATACGGTTTCTGAAAAGTGTTGTATGTAACCTTCGAAACCTAAAACTCTCGGAAATTTACCAACATTTCTAACAGGGCAGATAACAAAACTGTTATATTCTCCCTATTAAATTGCTGAAACCTACATAAAATTGTTGAAACCTACATTTAAATAATTACCATCCACACAAATAAATAAAAAATTAAAAAACTGTATTTTAATTGCAATCATTAATTACGTTCTCTCTTCTCTTAAAGTCACCATTAATGCCTAACAGCTACCTGTCATTACGCTTATTAATGAATTTTTAGTGCAAATAATGTATTTCTACACTGAAGTACCTCCCTCTGAACATATTCACGTTCTAAGTGTATCGACACGATAGAATGCACACCAAATTATGATATTCATTGTGGTTTTTCTACCGTCTTAATTAGTTCCAAAGTCACTTTTGTCATTTGAAGTTATGTAATTCATAAGCGATATTGTTTTTTTTTTAATAATCTAAAAACTTGAACTCTATACTCACGTATATAAACGGCTATCGACCGTTTTCTTCGCAATCGCAAATCACCAATAGCCAATTACGATTCCTACTCGATCAAACGCGCTAGATTAGTCTAAAAGATTATTTTAATAGAAATCAATTATCGATGTTGACACATCTGGCATTGAGCGCTAAATGGTAAAATCAAAGCTACAGAACCGGCGATTAGTGTAGGTCGAATGATATTAGCCCCGTTTCCTGCAGATTAGAAACCACGTGGGTAGTGGATAGGAGCGAGCGAGATCCCCTACCCGGCGACAGCGCAGCAACACGTGTAAAGCAACGTGTACGACACAAAAGAGGTTAGCATGCACGCGGAAAGCTAGGTAAATAACTGGACACATGCAAATCATTATAAAGCTTTGGAAAAACAATCAAAAGACTCACTTTTTAATGGTTTCGGATTGCTCTGCTTGCGACGTGACATCCTCTGCGCTCTGCCATCACCAAAGCAGCGACGACATTCTCACCAGCTATCGAGTTCGCGCGAGGCGACAGAAACAACGACAACAGCAACAACGTCAACATAAGCTCACAACACGAACCACGAGCATCAGGGATAAGAGACAGGAAACAGGGAACGACAAATAAATAAATTCACCACGAGGACACGAACACTACGCGTCTTTGCGATATCAATGAGAAACGAAACGATTATCAGTTTCGCGAATTATGAGCGAACTACCGACTTTTAAACCTTCCAACAATCACGAAAAGATTTGCTGCAGTCGATGTCATGGTGATTTTAATCTCGACAGATCATCGACGCCAGACACCACACACGTATACACAGCACCTCGTCCCTCGGCCGCTGTCAGCGGGCAACTAAACAAACTCAATGCTAAACAACCCCCCACTTTTCACTGACTCGAGAAATAGCAAAGTGGGGTGCATAAAGAGGGGAGATGCTCCACCCACTGTGGAGGGTAAGTGAAGGGAGGATCCTTCTTTATCGATAGGTTAGATTTGAAGTTGAAGGTGGCACCAGTTGCGCGGTGATCAATTTGAAAAATTGTGATTTAATTCTGATAGATGGCAAAACCGTCGCGTTTAAAGTGTTTAAAGTTTAAATTGTTTTCCATTTTCCAACAATATTTTGAATTAGAGGATTAAAATATTTTAATCTGGATAACAAATGTATTGTACATTGATTTGAGTGACTCAATAAAGAATTTTTTAAACCTCGCCCCTAATATTTTTGTTAGAGAAAAAGTGTTTTCCTAATTTTTGCAAATTAAAAAAGTTCATAATTTTTCTACGAAAAATTCAATCAGATCAAAAAGGATTTCAATATTTTTTTACCTTCTTTCAATTGTTTGTCATTGACTAGAGAAAACAATTTTTATTATTCTTTGTACGGTCTTTTAAGAACATTTTTATTTTATTAAATTAAAATTAACATTTTTGTATTGGTCGTTGCCAAAAAGTTGTCCTTTGTGAAAATATATACCAAGTTTATACCACTTTTAGACCAGGAATATACCAACTTTGGTCTTATTTTGGTATACACTATACAAGCTGTTTAGTTTATACCTGCAGTACTTTTTGAGACCAGTAAAATAGAGCCTAATTTCTATGGCTAATATCTATGGATCTATATCTTTCTCATTCTATCCTTCCTTCACAATAAACTTTTTCACTCAGGTGACATTTAAAGGACCTATACTACCTGCAAATATCAATTACATTAAGGGGGTCAGTCAGTCCCTCTAGAGCCCGAAAAAAGGTGCTTTTTGAGAATTTTTTTTCAAATAAAAACAGTATAGACAATCAATTTTTTAGGGATATTTTCATCAATTTTTGAACAAAGTTTTTAAAAAAGATGAAACCAAAATATTCAAAAATGGCGGAGTAAACCATGGTGCACTGGAATGTCTCGCGTGTACACGATAGCGTCCGGAATTCGTAACGGAACCAGAAATAATTGTCATTTTCTTAACTTGGATACTTTTTTACTCTATATGAACCAAAAAAAGCCTAATGAAAACCGAATATTAATGAAAATTTCCACTGTTCCAACCAAAACTGCGATTTTTTATGAAAATTTTTTTAATATCTGTGCTTATAAAAATACTAAAAATGGATAAAGTCATTTATATTTGTGGTTCATATACAGTAAAAAAGTATCCAAATTAAGAAAGTGATTTCTGTTTCCGTTACGAATTTCGGACGCTATCGTGTACGCCGTCCTACTACTTCGGCGGCGAGACATTCCAGTGCACCACACGGTTTACTCCGCCATTTTGAAATATTTAGGTGTCATTTTTTTTTAAATTTTGTTCAAAAGTTGATGAAAATAACCCTGGAAGATTGATCATCTATGCTGTTTTTTTATTAGGAAAAAAAATTCTCAAAAGGCACCTTTTTTCGAGCTCTAGACTCTAGACTCTAAAGCTTGGCAAACCTACTACCGGGCGGTAGCTCTACCGCCGGGACTACCGCCTGACCTACTTCCACGGTAAAGGCCCCTTTCCGAGGCAGGCCCACCATAAACCCCAGGGGTTTATGGCAAAAAATTACGCTTATAATAAAATTATTTAAAAAATAATTGTTTAAATTAACTAATTCAAATTATTTATAGTCATAATTGCGTATAAATAAAAAATTGTATAAATGTATAAATATATAAATTATGTGAAAAAATAAAAATTTTAAATAATTATTTTATTTTTAATAACTGTTTTTTTTATGAAAATATGGAAGAAAAATAAATTAATTCATTTTTTAAATTTTGGATTCTTAATTGTTTAATATTATTTAATAAACAAAATATACAATAATAATGTAATTAATGTTAATAGTTTTAAAATCTTCAGATTTTATGAACTTGGATTTATACATTATTTCTTATTTTATTTAAATTCATTTTAAAATCTAAATACTTTATACTATTTTTGTTATAATATCAAGAATTTAAATATTTTACTTAAATTTATTTTGAAATTTAAATACAAATTAAATAATTAAATAAAATAATTTACTTTACACACAAACTAAAATAAAATATTTTAATAATATTTTTGGTTTTACAATTTTTTCCCCTTTTAAAATTTACAAATGAATAGAAGCCAGGGACCCAAGGGTTCCAGGAAATTTTTATAAAAAATTAATAGTAAATATTGTTATCGATAAAAAATTACAAATTTCCTTGTAAAATAAGTTACTTGTGTAAGTATTCCAGTTAAACATAAATCTGTTTAATCATTTTTCTAATGGAATACAATTATCTGCTTGAACAACTTTCAATAAAAAATAAATGTTTGAAAATATTTAGTAAATATTGTTATTTGATAATTATCTTTAATATTTAAACAACTTTTATTAGTTGATACTGTTAAATGGTTAAATAATATTAATTAAATAAGACGTTTCCAAAATTTCATTAGATTCTTTAAATAATTTATGTGTTTAGATTTAAACATGAAGAAAAATAGATATTTTTCTATGCTATAAAGTCCATAAGAAATTAATAACCTTGGCTTTATCTCTAAATATTATTTTAAAACTATAAAAAAAAATGGCAATTAGTTATTCAGTATGAGGAACATGTTTCCAGTTGGAAATAATAAAAAATCGAAAGTCTGTCATTTTAGGCCACCCTATAATACATGATTAAACCTATTTTTCTTGCTTTATAAATTTAATTTAATTTTAATATCATAGAATAAACTGTCTTTTAATAAGGTAAAAAAGATTTTTGTTTATTAATAATTATTAATAAACGTGCGAAAATCATTTAAATATGATTGAACTTTCAGCTTCAACCACGGATGGCAGATGAAGGTAGTTTCCTGAGTTTCAACAATCAGTCGATAAGGAAACTTTCTATATTATATATTGTCATATTGCAACTTTATCAACTTTAAATTTAATTTAAATTGAATTTTTGTAAAGTGGTTCAATAATTGAATAAACTATCCTTCTTTGAATTTGTTACCTGTCTCAAAAAACGATTGAATTCTAAAATCTTTATTCTGTCAAGGGCAAGTCTTTATTTGTGTAAAATTCTTTTAAAATTAAAAGTTTTTGAATAATAATGAAATTAATAAATTAGTTCATATATCCGTGTTTTTAAGTTTAACCCTTTTAAACTTCGTCATTAAAGATATAGATATCATAAAATTATGGCCATTCGCCATAATTTTCGTTTCTGCTAATTTTCATTTACTCAGCCATATTTGTCCTAATTTTCGTTTGTCCTCATTTTCATTTGTCCGAATAACCATTTGTCATAATTTTAAATTATCCGAATCGCCATTTATCATAATTTGTATGTATCCGAATAACCATTTTTCATAATTTTTATTTATCCTAATTTTCGTTTGTTAAAAATTTCATTTATCCGAATTGACATTTGTCGTAATATTTATTTGTCCTAATTTTCATTAGTCCTTATTTGCATTTTTCCGAATAGCCATTTTTCATAATTTATTTATCCGACTAGCTATTTGCCATAATTTCTATTTATCCGAATCGTCATTTGTCATAATCTTCATTTGTCCGATTTACCATGTGTCATAATTTCTTTGTAATCGAATTCTCATTTGTCCTAAATTTCATTTACCCGAAGGAGCATCCACCCTAACAATAATGGCGCGAAATTCATATTCATCCAATCAGAATTTTAAATTTGAATTTCGCACCGTTATTGTTAGGGCGAATTTTGGCTTCAGGCAAATGAAATTTAGGACAAATAAGAATTCGGGTACAAGGAAATTATAGGACATAGTAAATCGGACAACTGACGATGATGACAAATGACGATTCGGATAAATAAAAATTATGGAAAATGGCTGTTCGAACAAATTAATATTATGACAAACGAACATTAGGACAAATGAAAGTTAGGACAAACGAAAATTAGTAAAAATAAAAATGACAAATGGCTATCAGGACAAATGAAAATTAGGACAAACGAAAATTAGGATTAATAAAAACTATTACAAATGACAATTTGGATAAATAAAAATTACGACAAATGAAAATTAGGATGAATGAAAATTAAGCCAAATGACGATACGAATAAATAGAAATTATGGCAAATAGCAAGTCGGAAAAACAAAAATTATGAAAATGGCTATTTGGACAAATACAAATTAGAACAAATGAGAATTAGAACAAATAAAAGTTACAAAAAATGTCAATTCGGATAAATGAAAATTATAAAAAACAAAAATTAGGACATATATAAATGATGAAAAATGGTTAATCGAATACATAAAAATTATGATAAATGGCGATTCGGATAATTTAAAATTATAACAAAAGGCTATTCGAACAAATGAAAATTAGGACAAATTAAAAATAGGATAAATGACTAATCGAGTAAATGAAAATTAGGAGAAACGAAAATTAGGACAAATAAAAATTATAACAAATGATAATTCGGATAAATAGAAATTATGATATATGCCGATTCGGATAAATCAAAATTAGGTCAAACGAACATTTGAATAAATAGAAATTATGGCAAATGGCAATTCAGATAAACAAAAATTATGGCAAATGATTATTTGATAACATGAATTTGTCGGTTTCACCATTCGTTCTGCGACATGTTGGAGTTAGGAGGGATTCAAAATCTACTCACCGTCGCGAATTTCCTCGTCGGAGCGATGGCACCCTAGCCTCTTCTAGACAAGTCCCCAGAAATTCCTTCTTCTTCTTCTGCAGGGGCCCCTTTTCTCTGCATCTTCCTTCCTGTCCTTCAGTCCTGAACAATACACATTACACACACGCACACAAGCACCTGAAAAAATAAAAAAGCCATTCTTAAATACACAATAACAAAAAATAATTAGAAGAAACTTCTTGCTTTTTGTAAAACTTTTTTTAAGACAAATTACACATAGAATATAAAATTCAATCATCAAGTGTGAATCGAAATATTTTTTGCTTTATTCAGCATCACTGTTTATTTGAATGAAAGAAATATTCTTTGATTCAATTATTCTTTTTTCACTGTAAAAAATAAAATATAATTTTATTTATATTCTGGATTAAACCTTCAAGGATTAATTCATTATTAAAAACTCTCAAAAAAGAAAAAAAACACCATTAACATATGAATTGTTTTTCTACTTAAGAAAACAACCTCTATAAGCAACCCACTGAAACTCCGAAAATATCCTTTACAAAGAAAAGGGTAAGTTTTTAATTATTGAGAAAGTTCAAATTGATTTAATTAGTCACTTTTTCCAAAAAGTGGGAATTCTGCATTTTTGCAACAGTTATGGCATTTTTCAGGGTAGCTGCAAAAAATTTCAAAATTCCCTGACTTTTCCTGTCCAATTTTTCATTTTTCCTTGCTGTTATCTACCTTTTTGTAGAGTATTATAATTTTTTAATATTATAATTATATAATTATAATGGTTTAATTATAATTATCATGGTGGAGTTATAATTATAATTTGTTGAATCAAGAAAAAATTGTAATTTCAATACCTACACCTACACACTTTAATTTTGTCAATTTGAAAAATTTTCCAAATTTTATCCACGAGTGGATAAAATCGTACGCACGAGTTCCATACGATATTTTTTGACACAGTGTGAGTAAAATGCGTTTTTACACACCCATATTAGTGGGCGTGTAATAAGCCGTTTTACACACTAATATGGGTGTGTGATGGATATTTTGGAAATTTTTAATTTCCTCCCTCCCTCTTGCTTTCTTTATAGTAAGTTAATTTCTTTTTTGACACAGTGTGCATAAAATGCGTTTTTACACACCCATATTAGTGCGTAAAACGGCTTATTACACACCCACTAATATGGGTGTGTAAAAACGCATTTTACGCACACTGTGTTAAAAAAGAAATTAACTTACTATAAAGAAAGCAAGAAGGAGGGAGGAAATAAAAAATTTCCAAAATGTCTATTACGTAATTAATGGACGCTCCTTCATTGAAAATGTAGATAAAAATCATAATTTATCTTATGACTGATCTAAATTATTGTCTGACTTATCACAGATTTAAATTATTCTCTGCTTTTTAATTAAATAAATTTTTGTACAAGAATTAAAAATAATTAAAATTCCAAGTTCTTTTGCGAAATTAAAGGTGATTTACAAATTTCCAAGGTCGCTAAACAAGAGGGTATCCTAAGAAAACTCAATGTTTTTTTTTTTGGTTTTGATGACACATCCCCTAAACTTGTTCTATTTGGTGAAAAAATAAAAGCATATTTTTATTTTCCTTTTTAAATTATTTTCAACCGTGATCCTGGGGCCGTGAAAATTTTTTTTAAAGAATTTTTGAAATTCAATATTTCGAAAAGTTATCAACGGATTTAGGTTTTCTTTTTCTTATTTTGTTGAGAAAAGTAATTTCTACAAGTTTTATATGAAAATTTTTTAATAAAATCAAAATTGTTGAAAAAGTTTACGAACAAAATTTTGTGTTTCTTTGCCACTACTGCAGCAGAGGTTTCTCGAAAACCACTCATCCGATTTGGTTCAAATTTTTAAAGTATATTTGTGGATAGTTTATCTCTCGTCGTACACGGGGATTTTTTCATAACTACCAGAGAGAAAAATTATTGAAAATTTAAAAAAATGCAAAAAAAAGGCCACCATTTTGTCAACAACAAAAAAAACCCTTATGTACGACGATAGCCAGTCTATTCGTGTTTTATTAATCTTGTTCGACTTTTTGTTTCAGATGATTTCAGCGTCCTGAGGTCTGCCGCAGTCCAAAAAAACACAAAATTTTGTTCGTTAACTATGTCAAAATTTTGATTTTATTAAAAAATTTTTCATACGAAACTTATAGAAATTATTTTTTCCAACAAAACATAAAAAAAAGAAAACCTAAATCCGTCGATAAGTTTTCGAAATATGGGATTTGTGTAGTCCCTTAAACTGTTCCAAAATGATTAAACTGATTAATTAATCTTAATTTTCGTAAAAATGCCAAGGAATACAACTGATGGTACCATACGTT
Organism: Euceroptres primus; assembly: GCA_037177015.1. NCBI lineage: Eukaryota > Metazoa > Arthropoda > Insecta > Hymenoptera > Figitidae > Euceroptres > Euceroptres primus. The sequence continues at coordinate 64,888 of JBAGKK010000558.1, read as the reverse complement.
CAGGAAAAAATTTTTGACCCAATTAGACCAAAAATACTACCCCTAATCGTCAAAAACTACCCCTTGTAAAGTCTAAAATATTATATTTATTTTACCAGTATCATTTTTCTCCAGTTACTAATAATAATAATTATTAGTAATGGAGAAAAATGATATTGGTATAAGTTCCTAATAATAATAATAATTAGTAATTGGAGAAAAATAATATTGGTATAATAAATATAATATTTTAATCTCTATAAAGAGTAGTTTTTGACGCTTAGAGGTAATATTTTTGGTCTGAGTGGGTCAAAAATTTTTTTCCTGAACGTATGGTATCAAAGTTGTATTCCTTGGCAAACAATTCTTACGTTGTATGACTAGTGGTTCACTACTTAAACAATTATTATATTTACGAAAATTAACATTAATTAATCATTTTAATCATTTTAGGACAGTTTAAGGCCCCAAGACCACAGTTTAAAATTATTTTAGAAAGAAAAGAAAAATATGCATTTATTTTATCACCAAATAGAACAAGTTTAGGGGGTGCGTCATCAAAAAAAAAAACAATGAGTTTTTTTAAAACACCCTACTACGCACCCTGATTAAAATCATTAGATCTCTCTAAAGTAGTCTAAAGTCTAAAAGTCTAAAGCGTGTACTCAGGAACTACGTTTTTTAAAGATTTTACGTCAAACCTCGAATAGCAACGAGCTTAGGATCACGTACGCTGAAACTTTTTACCTGTACAATACCAGGTGATAAAGTATGAAAGAAGTATTTACTGGTCAAGAGTATCTATAAATAACTTATACAATCTAGACTCAGGAAATTGCTACTTGAGAGTTAATTCCTAATTGAGGTATTAAAATAATTGAGATTGAACTAGTATTATTGATTGCGCAATTGAATTAAAATAAATTAAATAGCACAGAAAAAAGTTTGTTGGAATCAAACAAATCGTTATTTTGCCATAGGGTTAAAAAAACATTTGTTTGAAAGCTCTAATAGTTTTAAATAATTATTTTTTCTCAATTTCAATATGCCTCAAATTGAAATATTGGAATAGTGTATTGGAATTTGATATTTCAAAGGACATGAGAAATTATTACATTAGTTTATAAATTCACAGTGCTCTTCCTTAATAGAAATCTATCAATTCAAAAGGAAAACCGATTCAATTTTTAGAAGATTAGTTTTCTCTATTGCAATTATGATGACGTAAGACGTTGATAAAAGGAAAAAGTTAAAAATATAGAGGATATTCATTATTAATTGTGTAATTGGCTCATACGTCGTGTCAAGAGCCTCAAGAGGAAAGGCGCAACAATGTACTATCTCAAATCTAGTTTTCTATAGAGTGCACGTGTAAACGACGTGATATTAAGCTTCCCTGCTTCTGTTTAAGATTAGCGGAAAATTTCAAACCCTACAAAAACATCGCTCGCGTATGATGCTATATTTACAAAATTACTATAAACAGATTAAGGAATTCTCTGTAATTATTATATCTAATCATGAAATAAGATACAGAAATCTTAAGAGACCAATGGTAAAATCTTTCTTTCAAGTATTTCACTTTTAGCGTCTGTATCTCTGTATAGCAATAGTGAATAATCTTTATCATGGGTATTTTGTAAACTAACATCATAAATCATTCTGTACGTTAAAATATTTACTCTAAATAATTAAATATTAAAAATATTTGAAACTACGCTAAATAGCTTTTGTAAGCAATAAGAGAATCTTGATCAATTCAAGGTTCTTCAAAAGAAAATATTGTTTTCAATTTCAAACTAAATCTCTCAAGAGACTGATATAATATAAGAAATTATGATATCATGAAAATAGTGCAACTAATCGCCATTGATTAACTCAGATCAGCTTACTATAAACTACACTTCTCTATGTTTGCTGATTTAATCTGAACATTTCACTACACACTGTTTTGGAAACCGAGGCGAAAGGAACTTGATAATGAATAATTATTTCGAAAATAACGCGTGCGTAAATAATCGGTGATCACGAGTTTGTTGCCTGATGGGTTCCTCACTTTAATCTACGTGTATCTCTTATACTATCCAGTTGTTTTTCTTTATCTAATTCCTTCCTAGGAGGCGTCGGAATATTGAACCTTCTGGATGTCGTAGATCACGGTTGATTCATACAAATATGAATAACAAATATAAGACGTTCAAAAAAACAAATTCTTTCTCTTAGAGTGACCTAATTCTAGTATTAATTCCATACTATTTCCATAGTTTCCATAGTTACTTAATTCCATTTTTAAATTTTGTCCTGAATAACCGCTTATAAATTTAGACCTTGAAAAAAAGTAGTGCTCCTAAAATAAACAATTTATCGCTACTGAGTTATTATCAGTGAGTCAAACTATTCTTGGTCAGCACTTGCACTAATCGTGTGTGCGTAAACAAAGAAGGAATAGCAAACAGAAAGGAGTCAATATATGCATCCATAGTGTTACGGTACTGTATAATTACCAATGATTAAATGTTGTGTCATAGGAGCACAGTAGCGACCCTGTCTCTAGCGTAACATCAAATTTCCAATTCAGCCTGATCCAATTTCCAGCAGCTTGTCGCCACAGCATAATTTCAAACTGCTCAAGGCGTCACTTTTTCGAACCATTGTCTTCAGAGGCGTTTCATTAAGGTCACTACAAAATAAACAGGAAGAATTAGTTCATTCAAGTTGCACAAGAATTTTATTTCCCTGTGAAACATTAATATTCAATGACTTCATTCAGCCACACGTGTTGGCTAGACAGTTTATTTCAAAGAAAGTTTTGCAACGAAAAGAACAATTTTGTAGGATTCTAAATTGATTTTCAAATATTTAATTAGTGGTTTTCAAAAAGACTTCACATCAAAATCATCCTCTTGGGATCAAAATAAATACAAAAAAATGTCACAAAAATGTCCCACCAATTTAGATTGGTGGGAAATGATTCTGAATGTAAATTTTTTGCATTGATATTAAATGGATTAGTTGTCAGCTAGTTGTAAATTTCCAGTTGAAATATCACATGCGGAAACTGGTAGCAAGTGTTTTACACTTTCTTAAGGAGTTTCAATCTTTCAATGTCGCTGACGGTGGAGCATATACTTTGGGCCTATTTCGAGCTTAATGACTCAGAACGAAGAGCTGTAAAATTCAATCGAAATGTAACGAGCAAGATGAGAATAACAAGTCTTGTTCGCAGTAAATCGAACGAGGGTTTCATATAATCATAACCGAACTTCACTTCAGGTAAGTTCGTTTAATTATCAATTATTGTTCGCAGTAAAGTGAATTTGGGAAGAATGAAGAATTGCACCACCAAACTTTCTTTCAATTCCCATAACTAAAGTTGTTTTACTTGCTAAATATTTTGAAACTATTACCGTCAAACGGAGCAACTTCGGACATATGCGGGGTAAATTCGGACAGCCCTAAATTGATACTTTAAATTACTCAAAACGGTTCCAACTAGAATATGGAATCAGTTTAAACCTTAACTGGTTCCAGATCCTAATTAAAACCACTTTGAGTAATTTAAGCGATGAATCTAGGACTGTCCGAAATTACCCCAAATGTCCGAAGTGGCCCCGTTTGACGGTATTTATTTTTTTAAACTATTTTAAATCGACAATTTCAATTTTGAATCGTTTAGACAAGTCTACGAAATAAGATATTGACTTTTCAACGAAAATTCAATATCTGTAACCAGCTTACAATACCAATGTAAATGGCAGAATAGAGTGGGAGAATTGCTCGTTTTAAAAACGAAGCTATGTAGGTGACTGATATATTTTACTTCAGACTGCATGCCTGTCTGTTTTTCTCGCTGCATTTTCACTAGGAATGCAATATTTAATTCTAAATTTATTTTTAAATATTCTGGAGTGTCATTCTTTAAAATAATTTTTTACCACGAACTGATCGAGAAATTCGTTTTTTATCATTAAATAACAAATTCCTATTGGTAAAATTTATTTATTGCCTCATCAAACAAAACATATTTATGAAGAAAGTAGGTAGTTAATTTTATAAGAAATTTACAAAAACCTTTGATATAGTTTTATCTTTTCAGAGAGGAAGGAATAAAGGAATCTATCTAGTATTTGCCTTTACTATCAGTGATGTATCAGAGTCAAAACCAGTGACGCTCAAAGTTTGCAAATAATGAATATTTCACGCCTGTAAATATTTTGAATTTTATCACTGAAAGATACCTTATTTACGTTAATGTCTGGAAAAAAAAGCTGACAAAAGGTGGAAAGATATCACTTATTAGTAACCTGCAATTTGTTTCTGAAAACAATATAATTATTTACAACTTTTGAACTAATATTATGACATCATCTCCGGCTTCCATTAAATAAAAAAAATACAAGTATTAAATCTAGCAACAATTTTTCAAAAGAACTCCAGAAAAACATTCCTATGGCAAAAAAGTGCTCGAATGTCAGAAACAGTTAAAAATGGATAACGAAAATATTACAAAACTCAAAGTTTGAAACTTTCTTTGGCTGTAGTTCATTTCTCTCCTCAGCCTCGACCTCTAATTTATGTAGCAAACAGTTTTCGGTGTATAAGGTCCAAAAAAAAAAAATAAGAATGGATTTAAAAATGTCAACGTTTTGGACTCGGTACGGTCCCTTATCAAGCCTGATGTTCTTTGGCTATTTTCTAAACTCTAAACCTCAGGATATTGATCAATCAATTTAAAATTTGCTACAGAATATAAAAAGACCCAAAATAACAATTCTCTCAGGAAGAGAAGAAATCTGCCAAATTAATTCTGTAATATTTACAGAAATCTCAGTAATCTCAGTTACAGAAACCTCTTAACCATAATACATGATATGTACATTTCACAGAGAATCTTGTAAAATTGTTACTGGCATTTTTAAAAATATTATCCATGCTAATAAAAATCTCCGATGGTCACCTAACTTTCAAATTTGCAATCTGTCTTCTCCTGGAAATAATTATCCCTTCTCTAAGGCAAAAGGCATTCACCATTAGAATAGGAACAAGGACAAAAATGTCTTTCTTTCAAATTAAGAGAAATAAAATTCGAAGAAATATCAGACTCAACATGCACAGAAATGAAAACACCAAACTCAAACTTCAAGCACCCAATTAGTATAGTATTATTAGTATAGTATATAATCAGTTAAATTTATTTCAAATCTGTTAATTGTAAGTCAGCCCAAGCAATCATTCAAAACCTAACTTTGGATAATTTGATATCATTTGAATTCTTTGGACTCCACATAAACCTAAAAGCAGAACCTCTTGTCAGTTCATCCACTTCAGCAGACTTCAAGTTTGGATTAATCCTCCCTTTTTTTTACCAGGACGATTCGAGGAAATATCAAACTCAACATGCACACCATGCAAAAAACTTCAAATTAATTAAATTAATTAAAATTAACTTCAAATTACAGGGTGTCTACTCAAATCCTGAAAAAATTCCCTGACTTTTCCAGGTTTTTTCCAGGTATTTCTAGATTTTTCCAGGTATCATTTTTTGTCCATTCAAGTATGGAATACGGAATTTTATAACACCCCCGCCGCCCATTAAAGCAATATCTAATAATTAAGTAATCCCATTTGTTATCCACATGTGAATGTTTAAATTACAATTATTTAAATTTAATAAATTTAGAAAAAAATATGACGGATGATAAAACAGTAAAATAGCAGATGTATTTCAAAATAATGTTTATTTTATACGTTATACTCTAAGAGTACTTATGGTGTTTTGTGACAAAATCTCCATAAACATGTAATACACCGAGAGAGAAAAACTAGTAAAATTAACTAGTTCAATGGTTGGCCAGAGGGATTACTAGTTTTTCTGGTTAAGTTAACTAAAAATCTAGTTGATTTAACGAACTTCCAGATGATTTAACTAAAATCTATAATGATTTTACTAGTTTTTTAGTTAATTTTACTACAATTAACAAGCAATCCGACTTTTTTTTCGGTGTAGAGAATACAAAACACAGTCAAATAACTTCTCTTAGTGTACGAACGAAACAACGTTTATAAAGAAATAACGTTAGGAATAAAACATTTAAATATTTTCTTAAATACATTCTGTTCTGCTTAATTTTTTATTTCTGCAATTTTTTTTTTCGAGTGCGATGGCTTCTTTTTGTACTTATTCCAGAATTTTCCTATGTTTCGCTTCAAATTCTTTATCTCCAAAACTTTTCGTTTTCTTTCTCCGCGTTCAATTCAAAACGAAATAAGGATGTAATGTCAGGAGTTTATTACGAATAATATTTTTCCAGTCCTTGTGAATATCTTTATTTAATTTTGTTACAATTAAAAAAAATTCAGTCCACTCGAAAAAATTCCCTGACTTTGAAAAAAATTCCTTGACATTTCCAGGTTTTCCCAGGTATGAAAAAATTCCCTGATAATTTCAGGTTTTCCAGGGTGAGTAGACACCCTGAATTATTGAATTGTGACATGTTGGAAGACATGTCGTATTTTTCATTGACCCTCGTATTGCTTCCCATTCAGGAGATGTCTGAAATTCCGCTTCTCGACAAGCTCGCATTGGGACTCCAACCAATGCTTTTGAAAGTGAGGTTTGCGAATAGTACGCCTAAATCTTGTATACATTTCAATGCGAAATAAATTATGAATGAAATGAATACTTTTTAATGAGAGAGTTCGCATTAGTGCGAATGCGATTAAATACCTTTGAATCTTTCTAATATAAAAATATTTCAATGCGAAAACGTCGCATATTCAAATGTTTTCAAACTGTCTACAAGTAATGCGAATTAAATAAGAATTAATGCGAATGCTGCAGAAAGCAGGATTAAATCGCATTAAAATATTAATACATTTCAATACTTTTCAAAACAGCATTTTATGCAGGGCAGAAATGAAGACACCAAACTCAAACTCCAAGCACCCAATCTCATACACCCAATGAAAAGATCAATCGAATTAATATCAAATTTGCTAATTGTAAGCCAACCCAATCAATCATTCAAAACCTAACTTTGAATAATTCGATGTCATTTGAATTCTTTGAAATCCAAACGAATCTAAAAGCAGAACCTCTTGTCAGTTCATCCACTTTAGCAGATTTCAAGGTTGGGTCAATCCTCCCTTTTTTTTACCAGGACATCGCAAAATAAAGATTCGGGGGCTCGTCGATTCATTCCCCGCGGTGTTTTCCGGAGGGACAGAAGATGAAAGAGAGACAAATACGGAGGCGGAGAGTAATGGAGTAGAAAAAGAGGCTGTTGGAGAGGGCCGAAGAGTCGAGAGTGCACCCAGACCAAGTCTCAAGATGTGTGACGCTGCAGCACACCATGATGCCATGACGTATCGAGCGGTCACCACGCAGTGTGACGTCACGATCACGACCTCAGTCAGTACGCGAGCACGTGAAGAGCACGCTGCTGATCACGCGGTGACCAACTGCCAGCTAGACTTCAATTGGTTCCTGGAGCCGAGCCCCTCAGTCTGATTGGATGATCGACCGCGCGCCGCATGATCACGCACACAACCGACAACAACACATCATACGCCCGACCTGAGAATGCTTCATTGCTCTTTCAGTTCTCCGTTGAGTACGTTCTTTGATCTCTGAGAGTTCTCGCGTTGTGTTCTAGATTCTAGATCAGTTGAAATTGCAGTGAAATTCCCTGATTGTATTGAAAGTTAGTGAATCCTCATTTTTTGAAATGGAACCTACACCTGTTCCTCTTTCGCCTCCGGCCTCGCCACAGCTGAAACCAATTCATGTAAGTAGCGCGACTCAAATTAAAATTTGCCGCCACACACGCCCGCGAAATACAAATCCGAATGCTCCGCCCCTCGACCGCGCTTGATGGAACTGTTTACTCGCGAAAATCCGAGTTCAAGGAACTCTAGTATTTTCGTAATTAAAGATTCGTCTGGTTTCGGAAATTCTGATAGTAAAACCGGTTCACTACTGAAGCAGCCATGATCTTCCTCAAATCCTAATCTGTTCACTCATGAGTTTTAAATTATTAACTTGGTCAGTGTCTTGGTTAGCGTTCAGAAACATTTCTAAATTATGCACACTTATATTAAAAGTTATATAATTTTTATAAAATAATCAAATTTTTTTTGAAAGAGTTCTAAAAAATGTTTTTGCTCGCTTGAATTTAATAATAGAAATAAAGTTTGTCACCTGATTGACTGACTCCAAAAAATTCCAGTAAATTCCTTGTCTATGAATATATTGATAATTGTTTGGAAATACTGTTGGAGTCTTTAAAAATTTACCCCATCTGGAATTTCGTCTGGACAGTCTTGGGTTGCCTGAAAAATAAAAATATAAAAAAATACAAATACAAATACTAGCTTTTTACTCACACAAAAAAATTATAAATTTTTTAAAATAAATTATATAAAATAAATAAATTAAAAAATTCTTATTAGGCTTTTAGTTCTCATTTCACTTAAATTAAATAACATTCATATGATGTATAACCCAATTTAATTGATTTAAATTAATTCAGAGTCCAAAAAACCTAATTGGCAGCACAATTAAACACTTAATCATAATTTACTTTCTGCTTGCAGGTGGAACCATTGATGTCAACGTTTAGCGTTGCTGCAATATTAGGAGAGAAAGTCATCTGCAAGAAGGGATTTAATGAAGAAAACTTGAAGCGACCCGAAGATGGAAAGAATCGTATCGAGTTGCCCCCAACTCCGCAACCATCAGACTCCGAAGAAGACGAATTGCCTCGCAAAAGGCGCTGCTTGGAGCAATGTGAATTAACAAAGGTAAGCCACTAACTTATCGACCAAGTCCACTTTCGCCTCCCCAGAAGGTCAAATAATTCAATCCACTCAATTTTAATTTAATTTTTTTACCGCACATGCAATCATGCGAACAACGTATTTATGTTCCCATTGAAAAACACGATAACATTTTATCATTTGAGCATTTTATTACTAGAGTCGTTAAATTCTGATATGAAAGCTATAAAAACGCCCACGAATTAGACCAAGCTATCTTTATCTAAATCTAAAAATGAAAAATGTATAAAAAAGAAAAAATACCGAGTTACGTTGGAGATGGAATTTTAAGTACGTTTTTTCTTTATCGACTGCACATTGTACTTTCTTATCTCTCAAGCCCTATGAGTAACTACCGGTGATAAGGGTTACAAGTTGTTTACTGTACTGTCTGACGAAAAAAGATCTTTTCTACTAGAATCCCCGTCTGATTAGCACGTTCCTTTTCCACTTGAAAGCTAGCCAGTGAAACAGCTTTTGGTATGAAACCACTAGCAAAGCTCATTTTCCATCTTCAAATAAATGTTTCTAGATAAAAATTCAGAGACCTATTCTATTGAAAGTTTTACGGATTTAAAAAAATAATACCCACCGAATTGTCTTTCCTAAAAATCATTCTTCTCCTTTCTGTTGATACTCAAGAAATTTTTATCTTTCTCTTTCCAGCTCCTACTAGACGGGACACCGCCACCGAGTCCAGAGCCTTCACGAGCCTCAGTCATAATGCGTGCGAATCGCGACGGCACCTGTAGTCCAGCCAACTTGTTATCTCCATCCAGCAAAGCTCTTATCTCTCAATCCGAAAAGTCGTCAGCACCACGCCCTCCGAGTCCAAAGGTGCCTCCAGTGCATCAGGAAAACGTGCTGAAGAGTCTTAAGTTCAAGATGAGTCTGCGAAAAGAAGAAATCATCGTTAACAATAAAAACACTGATCGTGAAGCCAGTCAGCCCAAGTTGCAGCCCTTGGCCCCAAAACCAGCCCCTATCACCATGGTGGCAGGACTTTTGAGTTCTCCTCTCGTTTTGCCCCGAACCCCTCTACTTTTAGTGACAGCATCCAGCACCTCATCGACCACTACCACAACCTCTGCCCCGGAACCAACCACTCGTCGCAGGGTGTACGAATGTGAACACCCTGGTTGTGGAAAGAATTATTTTAAATCCTCTCATCTCAAGGCTCACACCCGGACCCACACTGGGGAAAGACCCTTTCCTTGTCCCTACGAAGACTGCGGAAGACGATTCTCTCGCAGTGATGAACTCTCCAGACACAAGAGAACTCACACTGGTGAGAAAAAGTTTGTCTGTGTCGTTTGCCAAAGAAGATTCATGAGGAGTGATCACCTCGCAAAACATGTTAAACGTCACTCAAGAGAAAGGAACTCTGGGTCAGCAGGAATTCAAGCGAGTCTTCCCCTGGTCGCACCTGGTCCACTCAGAGTCAACCTCTTCCCTGTTTTGGCGCCAAGGATTCAACAACACCAAATGCAGCTGATAGCTTGAAAAGCTAATCTTTTGCGACGATGAGAAACTACATCGGGAAATCGAATTTGGATCACCAGTTCTTGCCCTACAAGTGAGTGGAATTCTGATCTGGGACCAAGTGTCAAGCTTCGAAGGAAGATGATGAGTTTCCAGTACGAAGTCTACTCAGTTTTGTCTGGACTTCAATTTGCATTTATCCAATTTGCGTTTAACCTCAGTTGAAGGTTTGCGTTTAACCTCAGTTGAGAGGTTTGCGTTAGCAACGTACCAAGGACTACCAGTTTTTGCCAAATTTAGGAACATATTTGTTTAGATTCCATGTTGGCATTTGTAGTTATCGAGAGTTGCTTGTGATAGAAGTTAGTTTACTGATGTTAGAAGAAAGGAAATAAGGAAGAAAAGGCGAAAATAAACAAGGAAAGGCCAACGAACTAGCAAGCCAAGTTCTGAGGATCGTGACGATAACTGAAAATCGACGTCAACCGAGTCGAGGAAGAGGATTATTTATTTTATCTCGCTTGGCCTGCTGCTCTTATCTCTTTCACTGGTTCTTACGCTTCCGAATTCTTCGTCGTATCTTCTAGTCGAGAGTTAGCGCTCAGGATGGCAACAGCTTCTGCCAGTCGATAAACAATCAAAGAAAACGCGCCATGAGACAGTACTTAAAAAATGATAGACTTTTGCGCGAGTGATCAAATTGATCCAGGTGTCCGTGCATTCAAACTAGTACCTAAGTGTGTCTGTGATTTGTGATGTTTGAAAATTGGAGAGGAAGAGTATTTATTGTGAATGCGCTACGAGAAATAGCGTCTGTACATAGTCTGTAGATAGAAATCTGTTAGAAAGATAAGAAATCGTTCAAGTAATTCAATTAATTATTTGTATAAATCGCCTGATGGTGAAACTACTCCCGAGAGGGAGGAAACAAGACTTTAAACTGATTATTCATTTTTGTATATATTTCCAGAGAAGACCAATTAAAACTTATATACTTTCATATAAATTGTGAGCTTCTGTGTTTTTTTTAGTTCCCTATCCTGAAAAATTAAATACTAAGAATGTTTGAAACTAAGTAATGATACTAAGTTTTAATCAAAGATTTTGAAGAAACTGAATTGGAAAAAAATTGCATTACCTATATTATCTAAATGTAAATAAGCAATATTATCTTTCGTTTAAACTTCTATTGAGTGTAAAAAAATTATCATTTGAATAGCAGCAATTACGCAAGTTGCATTTAATATAAATCGTTAACACTTCAAAGTCAATGACTAATGATGCTAGCGGATACGTCATTTGGAAAACCAACTCTATTTGCATTTATCGCATATCATTTTTAATTTAATCTATATAAAATAAACTTAGTAGTCATGAGAGTTAAAATTTTAAATTACTGGTATAAAAGTGGAGATGATCTAAAAGTGGAGATCTTTCACCAACTTTAATTTAACTTTGCAAAATCTTCCTACATCAATTTCTTTTATAAAGAGCAAATTTGAATCAATTGAAAAGTTAATAAATACTAATGATCGACTGGAATATTAATTTTGTGATTTATATAAAATTTGTGATAAATTTGTTAAGATCTTCATCTACTTTCGACTCTTAATGTTCACTTTAAATTTTAAAAAGTTCTTCACTCCTGATTTAGTACAAAAATTGGGACAGTTACAGTCGGAAAAAATTAGAAGCCTCATTTGAAGAGTCAGAAATTTATCTAATGGGCAAGATAGTGTTACACATTTAGAGTAAGCGATGGTTCAATTGAACCGAAGAAAAGAGTTATCTCTCTCTCTCTCTCTCTCTCTCTCTCTTTCTCTCTCTTTGTGTAAAGCTGACGTCAACGTGGGAGAACCCGCGTTAACACTGAATGATAAATCGAGTACGCGCACGCGTGGCTGGCCAAACACGTGAACGTAGGGTGTTCAAACGCGCACTTCAAAACACTGCAAATCTCCCAACGTAGATCACACATGTCAAGAATGATGCAGATAATCAGAAGCCATTTTAAAACGAATTTTAATCCATCTGATAATCCAGCCTCCAACAACAGTTTTCCTTGTATATTTTTTTTCAAGCAGATGCACTTCCAATCTAAAATAGAAAGATGGTATTATTCAAGGTTTATAAACGTATTTTGATTATTTATTTAGGAATTAATTTTTATCAGCTTAAGAGGAAATAATGAATAAAAAAAATTATTAAATGTTTTGTAGGCCGCGCCTACAAAAGAAGAATTCGAACGATTCTGCATACAACGCATGTAAGGCGAAAGCAGTCGTGTAATCGCATTTTTAAAGGCGTACACTTCAAGCATGACTGATAATGCACAGTTGTTAAAAATAACTTACAAATAAGAGGAAAATTATTTAATGTTGATAAGCTTTTGCGATACGGAAAATAAAGAGAGAATTGCTGCGAGTTGTATTTCACACTTTCTATTTTATCTGAAAATAAAAAAAAAATGAGAATGAAAGCAATGTGAGAAAAAATGAATCCTCGTTCGTCTAAATTAAAAATCGTATACTGATAGATTCTATCTATCATTCGAAAGATAACGAAAGGAATATTTAAGGTTCTTACTGACCCTTAAAGTAAGCAAAAAATGAGTTGTGTAAGAAATAGGCTGGTTGAACTATATTACCTCACAGCTGTTTTATTAAAAAATGTAGATTCTTTTTCGGTTCGCAGCCTATTTTTCTATACCAATCAAGTAAATTTTAATTCAGAAAACAGAGGTGAAATTCAGAATACTAAAAAAGTTTGAATTTAAAGAAAACGTGATAGGAAAAATGAAATCATATCAATTTCATGTTGCCAATAGATAAATGTATCCTTCAACATGAAAACAAATCCCCTTCTTTCTCGATGGATTTCTCGGTTGGAGAAAGAGATGCTCCCTCAATAGATTTATATCAGCTCAAAAACATTTCCATCACGTCTTATGCGAACGGCAAGCGAGCATATCTGCCCGCTGTCACATCCTGAGATACAACCATTCGTTCAGGATCAGTTGAAAATGTTATTAAAAGAGTAGACAAAGTCATCAGAAAAATCTTCGTCTGTTTATTAATTCCCATACAAAGAATGAGATTGTATCAGAATTGGATTAAATGATACTTCAGGCGGCAGGTCTTAGTATCTCATTTTTAGGCTGACGAATTTGAATTTTAAGAATTCCATGAAGTAACATTCACGTGCATATATGTCTGTATATGACGATCAAAAGTTGATAAAGCGGATTCTTTAATCAATCATGTGATAAGAAAAGACTTGCAAAGTTTATTTTTATAAATGCTTGAAGCTGTCAATTTTTACAAATATTTTATTATAATAATTACAAATTATTTTTAATTTAACTTTTTAAAACTTTTGCTCATCCTCTTCTACTTTTAACGTTTGTATTAGTTTTTATCTATTTTAATTAAAGATGAGATACAAGTAATTTTTCTTAGTTAAAAATAATAAAAGTGTGTAATAAAATCTTTAGTTTTATTCCTCAACGAAATTTTTAATAATCCTTTAATTGTATCTAACCTAATATTTATTAAATTAATTATTTAAATCACATAGGTATTTAACTTTAATTTTGAATGAAAAGATGGTAGTGCAACAATAAAATTAAATGCACTTGGAAGAGTGTCCGAAATATTCAAATTCTTTGAGGAAAAAATCATCATCATCATCATCATTATCTTTTCTTCCTCATCAAGTATTACGAAAATAAAAAAAATTAAAAAACTGGATTCGTTACAATTGAATTGCATGGCGAAATCACATCATAATTATACATAAACATCTTTCGACATAAAAAATAAAGAATATGGGATCACTATTTAAGTCATGCCAAAGTTCTATCGGTATTTTCATATGCATTTCTCATTTTCATTTTTATATAAATCTACTTCCATACTTATAGATTATTTTCAAAAAAGCTTACCAAATTCTGCAGAATTGCAATATTTAACAAAACAGGACAATTCTTTTCTCTTTAATTTTAATATCGCAAAGTAGCTAGTGCAATTGATTTATAGAATTGTCACTTTGCTTCAAAAATTCTAATGATAAAACCACTAAATCCTTTGCAAAAATTAAAAATAGTCACAAAATTTTGTTTCTATGAATTTTCTCAATTTTGAGCTAAGCTTGAATATTTTGAAATTCGAAATTAACCAGATTCAATCTTTTTCAATAATATTCATAAACAACAGGTTACAAAATGCTCAGATAATCAAAAAAACTCGATAAAAACACAGAATTTAAGAGAAATTTGTATACCTTTCTAACGATGCCAGCTTTTTTCACACAACATAACCTCTCGATCCGATTCCTGTTTAAACACGCAAATAACACCCCCGGACTTTAAAAATAACAATACTTTCGTAAAACTCATTCAACTACTCGCATTAATCTTCACAAATTTACTAAATAAAACACTAAAACCACTTTTAAAACCAGAAAATTGAGACTAAACATAAACTTACAAATATGGCGTCGCTGCTTAACGCTTAGTGACGCAAAACAAATGAAAACGTTTGTGAGTTGATCTTTAATCTTTCTCAGACTGGTTCTCCTGAAAACTTGACCAATCACATCGCTTCTTTTTAAATTTCAAGTATGGCACCTTCGCGCCAAACGAGGAATGTTGCCAAGTTTCATTTTCTCTTCAAAAATTGGAATCATTTCGAATTTAATAAATCTAAATTAACTTTTTTATACTATTAGACGATGAATTTATATTTTCTTCCTCTTCAGTATCTTTGAAAACGTTTATATTTTGAAAATAGAAGTTTTTTAAAGCGAAAATCAGTTAAATTACTTTTAAAAAAAGATTTTCACTACCATTTCAATTTAATCATTAACTGCATTCATTAACCACACTGAAATCTCGATTTATGGCGGGTATCGGGGATCCCCTGAATGGCCTTCGCATAAATCGAGGTCTCTCTAAACGTAAACAAGTCAGGGCCGTATGAACTATTTCTGTTTGATTTTTGTCACGAGTGAAAACATTTTTTAAATATAAGTTTAATTTAACGTTTACTTTACTGTTAAGTTTTATTTAGTTATTATTTATGAATTATTATACATAACGCATAACCAAAACACTGAAAACGAACTAATGCGAACCGACGGAATTCTACTGTGTCACTACTGCGCACTTTGTTGCTACGCTACTTGCGCAACACCGCTGTGCTTCGAGCTCAGCTTTCTTCGTCCCCTTGGACTTCTCACCCAGAAACAAATTCCTGGAACGCCGTATCCGGAGACGTCTCAAACAGACGCTTCAGTATATATTAACTTATTATAATAGATTAAAATTTTTTAATTAATATTGAAATCAAAAAGCTAAGCTGATTCGTAATTTACGGGCGTACAACAGATTTTTAGAATGAAACAAAAATTTGGTTTTCAACTTCAATTTTTATTAAATAATTAAACATTTCACAATATTTTTTAAAACTTTTGCAGCATATTAATTTAATGCAATCACTATATAGAATACCTTAAAATTTGTAAAAACCACATTGAAATTTATTAAGAGTATAAATAAATCTTTTAAGGAATTTTTAAAGTTCTTGTTTCATAATTTCATATTTTCGTTTCATAATTACAGATTTTTAAAATTCTCTAGCAAAGTTAGAATCACTTATTTTAAAATTGAAGCCAGGAAAAGATTTTAATTATATTATTAAAAAAATATATTATTTAATTACTTAAATATAATTAATTACTTAAATATATTATTTAAATACAGTATGCATTTAAAAATGAAAAATTCAAATCCAGGAGAAATAAGAACCGCTCTTAAAACAAATTGAATTACAAGATTTCTTTTAATCGTAGCAAATAAAATTAAAAAGTCAGAACATAAATTTTCTAATAAATAAATTATCCTCCAATATCTTCAGGTTTCTCAGAATAGTTTGTCTTGTTCCTCAACGATACAAAGTACCAATAAAATATTTGCCTTTAATCAAAATTAAAAATTCTACAAACTAATTGATGAATTTGAAATCCTCTCTAAGCCGCGTCTTCTATTCTATTCTAATCCCTCATTAATGACTTTAATTATTAAATGTATTTTTAAATCT
This sequence comes from Euceroptres primus, assembly GCA_037177015.1. NCBI lineage: Eukaryota > Metazoa > Arthropoda > Insecta > Hymenoptera > Figitidae > Euceroptres > Euceroptres primus. Next base: position 48,512 of record JBAGKK010000558.1, on the reverse strand, counting down.
CTCATAATAAGACCATCCAGGAAAGTTTCTTCTCCACTCAGAAAATAAGTTACATCAGCATCTGTTTAATATACCTATTTAAATTTAAAAATCACACCTACTTCTAAAGCAAAGCTGACTTCTTCTGAGACCTCAGATTCTTATAGTTTCAAGGGGAAAAACTGAATTGAAAAAAATGCATCTGCTTTTTAAAAATAGTGCAATTAATCAGGAAGTGATCACAGGATTTTCTTCTAAATGGTCACAACTTTTTTCTATTTTTCTCTAACTCCTGCTGCATCGTCCAATACAGGACGTTTGATCAGTCCAACCCGGAGGCGCGTTCCTTCTCATTAACATCTGGTGAAACCTCCTGCTTTCTTGCATCAGCCAAGGACCCAACCTCTTTTCGCATCGCAAATGCCACAAACAAGGTGTGCGGGACCGGTAGATGACGCAAAATATCTTGTCGATTACCATTTTTCTTCAATATTAAAATTCGTCTTTTTCGTAGGTGATAAAGAGTCTACATTTGCAATTGCACATACTTCCTCGTTTCCGCAAAGAATTGCAATTTCCGCATACTTTTTCATCAGCACAATTCACAAGATCTACGCCCATAACTCTATCTCGTTCGCAAATCATCCCCAGAGAGGTTTATGATTGTAATTACATATATTCGAGATATGCCTCTAACTCCTGGTAACACTTTTAGAAAAAATCCCAAGTTAGAAATCCAGAATAAATATTTAGAAATGTTATTTTCTAAAAGAAACTTGGAACTTCTAAGAATGATCATGGTGCCAAAAATTCTGATGAGATCACCACGTTGTGAAGAAATGATGAAATGCCAGGAATTTTACCAACTTGATTCTCCCTTGAGGTTTCATCATCTTCAGTATTTGTGCTGTTTTTTGGAGCTCTTGAAACAGCTATATTAATATTGAGAATCTTATAACTAAACTTTCAAGAAATAAAATATAATTACAGGAAATAAACTCAGACAAAACCTTGAAATTATTTTCTGGCATTTTCAGCAACTTTTTTGTTCTATTCCAAGTGTAAGCGAACCATAAGCTAAATGAAGAATGTCTCGAGATAAGATATCGAAAGGAACTTTGAATTTCATAGCTGAGAGATTTTAAGAGCACATGTACCTCAATTCAGAAATGCTGGTCATAACAAATTAAGATTAGAATATAAAATTCGAGTTTTCTGCAAAGTTAATATAATGTACCATCCACCTATTGACTGATTATGAAAATTAATCTGCGATACGTTACATACGCCTTAGCAACATTCTACCATGAACGACATAATGAAAATAAACCGGTCAGTTGTATTTCTTTCTTTTTTCTCTTAATTATTGTAGTGTGATTCTAATCCACGTAATTGTTCAGAAGTATTGCATCAACTTTATGTCTTGAATCAAGGTCGTGCAGGCAAGATTATTTTTACTTGAAAAATCATTTCGAAATTTAATTAACAACTTGGTCTTGATAATTAGATTCTAAAAAGTCTACATGCAATTAATCAGAGGAGATTATGATATTACATAGTCCATTTTTCAGGTAATGAATTTCTGCATGAGTGTCTGAAGATACTTTGTGATTCAGTTTTTATTAAGATTGCATAAATCATGATTTGCGAACGACTACAAAAAACGCTGTCTTTGAATAAGATTATCATGGAATTTATTTTTAATTTTTATTCAATGTTAATTTAGGTAATCAATAAATTAAGTCCTTGTTAATAGAGTATGACTTTTTATCTTTTATCGATTTTATCTCACGATGGAATTTAAAAGTACTTCTTAAACGTATTTATAGAAAAGAGAACTAATTTTCAGGTTATAACTCATTAGCGAAATGTGCCTACAAAGATTGAAATTACATAAATTTACTTGCAAAAGAGGTGCTATTAATCATTATGTAATTCACATTGGAACCCGTTATAAACTGTAAAGTATTCTCTTACACTTTATGCAACACGACGTGACTTTGCGTAAGAAACAATTGAAATCTGTATTTAATATCTGCACGTATATTTTTTTAATGCATCAAAGAAAGTTGGAATTGATATTGTAATTTGTAAAGTCAAATTACAATATCAAATTGTAATTTGTAAAATCAAATTATAATATATTGTAATTTGTAAAGTCAAATTATAATATCAAATTGTAATTTGTAAAGTCAAATTACAATATCAAATTGTAATTTGTAAAGTCAAATTATAATATCAAATTGTAATTTGTAAAGTCAAATTACAATATCATATTGTAATTTGTAAAGTCAAATTACAATATCAAATTGTAATGTGTAAAGTCAAATTACAATATATCTCAATTTTTGGTCAAAATGATGTAATTTAATTTTAAAAAATTGAAATCAACTTCATTCTCTCAAAAATCAGTCCTCAATCTTTTATGATTATCCAGGAATGTATATAAATCATTTTTCAAGTCATACTGTCAGTGTCAAATACAGATTCGAATGACTTGCTAATTAAATAAAAAACGCTTATCAGATATCTCATCACGATCTCTATTCTGATTTTTATTTTTTAATCGTTATGTAAATTATAGTCGATGGCTCGAAACCATCGGCACATGTTTCCAAACTGACCTGCATGACCTTGTTTACATTTTTCTTCGCATTTAGAACAGCTGAGTGCGTAAATTTGTATCGCCTATTATTAACTAATATTTCATAATATTAACTTGAAGGTATTACTGAAATTGCAAATTTAGAATTAAAACAAATGTTAATAAAGCAAAAGAAGATTTAATACTTGAAATCAAATTTCTTTGAATAATTGAAAAATAAAATAAAATTCTTGAAAACTCACTTCCTCTTTTAAATCTATTATAATTTATTTTATAAACATTTCTGTAATAAAAATATACTTACAATAGGGATCTATACTATATTACATTAACAATAGTCCAAAAATATTGATGTGTTCAGGCTTCCAGGCGTATAAAATTTGTCAAAAATGCGTCAACAAGTATGGTTCTTTATGTCTGATTGTAGAGCAAGGCGCTTCTTTTTTCCTGAAATAAAGCATAGAATCACCTAGTAATCTTAGATACACGTGGCGCAAAAGCTTTGCAAAACATTGTAAACTGGCTGAAAATATGAAGGCCACATCAGAAAAGTTTCATCCATTTGAACAAACAAGTAGATTCTGTTGCTTCCTGGAAGATTCGTTCCTTATTGAGAGTGGAACTTTTTCGAGGAGTCAGAAGCCATGTCGTAGAGCAATTGACATGGCTTGAAACAATCGCCATAAGCGCTTTGGTACTCTTCCATTCTTTTTACCAATCTGCCAGCTCCGTACCAGTCGACCCAACGGAAAGGACCTCCTGTGAATGGAGGGAAACCGAGTCCAAAAACGGCACCAATGTCTCCTTCCAACTATAAGAAAATAATTTATTTTATTAATTTTAGAACATTCTAAAGTTCTTAAATCAAAAAGTTTCCATATTAAATGATATTAATATAATCAAGATAAATATACTCAAGGTGAATCTAAATAAAAATCTGCTTTGCTTACCGGATTGGCTAAAATGTTTTCTTCTAAGCAAAGCACAGCTTCGTTGACGAATCTGCTAACCAACCTCATTTGACGATCTTCGTCAGAAGTGCTTCCTTTCGGTTCGAGTTTATACTTTTTCAAGAGGTCCAGTGCTCCGAGATTAACATCTCTGTTTTTGGATTTCGACTCGTACACGAAGAAACCCTTTCCAGATTTACGTCCTGCAAAACAAGATTTTTAACTTTGTTCCTTAGGCAATTACAATTCTAAAGTTTATGAAATATCTTACCAAGGTAACCATGCTTCACCATGTCTTGAAGAATATTGATGTCACCTCCAGTGGATCGAGGACCTAATGCTTTCGCGAGATCCACCCCGATGTGGGCACCTACGTCAATACCAACTTCGTCGGTAAGTGTGGCTAATCCCACTGGGAAGCCAAACTGTTTGGTGAGTTTATCTAGCATCGTGGGATCAACACCTTCCTGTGGAGAATAATTTTGTTTGTAACTGTATGAATTAATCAAATGAAAGTTTACAGACTTATAGATATTTTTAGTTATTGTAAAACAAAATATATTCTAGTTGGCTAACCTGAAGCAATCTGATTCCTTCGGTTGACATGGCAGAGAGAATTCTGGTAGTGTAGAAACCAGGACCATCTCCAACAGTAATCACGACTTTTCCTTGCTTTAAACCAACATCAACTGCAGTCTTAATCGTCTCTGTCGATGTTCCTTTATGAGTAATGATTTCGAGCAGTTGCATTTTGTCTACTGGTGAAAAGTAGTGCATACCAATCAGCTGAAACACAAAACGAACGTTACCTATTAAAGAATTACCTATTACCTTTGAAGTAATGCTTAATTAAACAAAATAATTTCTACGAGTAAATAATCCATCACAAATTGAAAATTCACCTTATCAGGTCGACTACTTCCGGCTGCAACTTTCGTGATGGGGATGGCAGATGTATTGGTGGCTATAATACAATAGTCTTGTGTGTTTGCCTCTATTTCTTTGATTACTTTATGTTTGATGTTAATGTCTTCAAAGACAGCTTCAATTACTATATCAGCCTTATTAAAGAGATTGTAGTTTAAGGTTGGGTCCAGGTTTGCAAGATATCTATCCTTCTCAAGACTGTAGCAAAAAATAAAGTTTCTTTTAAATACAATGACAAATAAAGAATAAAAAATAAATAATAATAAATACAAATAAACAAAGAAAGAATATAATTTATATTTACCTGCTGACACGTTTTCTAATTATTTAAAGAATATAATTTATATTTACCTGCTAACACGCTTTCTCTTTACGGCAGTTTCCAAACCCTTTTGGATCTGACCTATGCCTCTATTCAGTCCAGCCTGATTCGTGTCCTTGAGAATGACATTATATTCTTTATCAATACTGACTTGAACAATACCAGCTCCCATTAATCCAGCTCCAACCACTGCAACTGTCCTGCAAGAAAATGAATAAGCAAAAAAATGTCAAACTGGCGATCACATTTATTAAATTAAGATCCTAATATTTTATTGGAAAACTTATATCTTACTTCACAGCACTCTTTGGAGTTCCGAATCTATTCTTCTTACAAGCTGTCTGGCCAAAGAAGAGACTAACAAGACCTCTGCTCTGTGGAGTGACTGCCAGCTGACCAAAAGCTTTTGCTTCTGCATCAAAACCTGCAGCTGCACCTTTGTCCAAACCAGTGCGAATAACTTCCAGGATCTTGAGGGGAGCCGGATACAAACCTCCAGTTTGTTTCATGACTTGAGCTTTCGCTTTTTTGAATACCTGATCTTTTACCATTTCCAGTGAAAGTGCAAGGTTTATGATTCTCTCAACTATAGACTTTGGTCCACGACTGACTTTTAGGTTTCCACTCGCGATATCCTTTGCTGCCTTTATCGCAGTCTCTTCCAGGTACCTCCTAGTGCTGAAATGAAAATAAAAGTTCAAAGAAAATGTCGTAGAACTGATTTTCCAATTTTACTTTTCTTACTTTTCTTCAGGCGAGGCAACTCCAGGACCTAACTTATTCACGAGAAGATCGACCAGACCAAACTTTTTCGCCTTATCTGCTTTAAGACTCTTTCCAGTTAGTGTCATGTCCAGTGCATTGGGTAAAGAAACCAACTTAGGTAGTCGTTGTGTTCCACCGCCTCCGGGAAGAATGCCCAGCATTACTTCTGGCAATCCTAAGCTTGTTTTTGTGTCTTTAACGGCGATACGATAGTGACATGCCATGGCGACCTGAAAAGAAATTAAATATCTAAAGATATTATTTCAATGATGAATAATTAAGGATAAAAAAAGTTCTTGCAATGAACTTATGTCAATATCTGAAAAAATGGAAAAATAAAAATCTACCTCCAGGCCACCGCCAAGGCAAGAGCCTTGAATTGCTGCAACTATCGGTTTCTTACTTTCGGCAATCACATTCAGAATCCTGTGGCAATCTTTAGAAACCTTGTAACCATCGTCTTCAGTTTTGAATTTGCTAATCATGGAAATATCGGCGCCTGCGATAAAGTTTCCTGGTTTTCCGCTTATGAGTACGGCAGAGCTCACAGCGGAATTGGACTCTATGTTCTTCAAAACATGAGTGATCTCGTCCATCACCTCATGGCCTAACGAGTTTATCTGTTAAACAAATAGTAAACTTAAATAAAAACTTATTTAAACTATATTATTTTTGATAAAATAATAAAAAATTAGCAGCATTATAAACACTGATGACGGAAAGTTAAATCCATGTACCTTGACTCCAGGGGAATCCAAAGTAATGACTGCTACATTATCAACAATTTTCGTTTTGAAGTGTTTTTCTGTTGCTGTGGCGAGAGATCTGAGGGGTTGTTGTTGAGCTAAAAGAATTATAGTACTAATAAATATAACAAAATATGAATTTTGATTCAAACAAATGAAATAGACTAGAATAGTGGACTGGTCACAGAGCAAAAGTACAATTTTTTTTGGCAAGTCGTGACTTTCCCAACCTTTCCCAAGTTGCATTCATCAGAATATGAGAGAACCATAAATTTTAAAAACCTCAAAAAGAGTTACATCAAAACAAAATAACATTTTATACTTTATAATGTTATATAAAAATAACATTTTATATATTTTATATATAAATTTTATTGAATTTAATTCCCTCTGAGGGTCTTTTTGATTTTTTTACATCGGTATTTGAACGTTTTCATTTGTTTCCATTGACCATTGTTAACAGATGACTTTAACCATTGTTACTAAAATTTTTAAATAAAAAGAATCAAATTGCATTACTTAAATGAGTTATTCTCCCCAAAATAAAATTAGGTAACGGTAACTGCCCATGACCGCTTTATAAAATAATGTTCAGACACCCAGAGTAAAACCTAGGAGCAAAGGTTACTTTGTCCAAAAGGAAAACTGAGTGCACTTCGTTGCGAAATTCGTACAGGGTGTGACTATAAACATATAAAAATATTTACCTGCTCGAGTAATAAAATGAGCATCTGTTCGCGAAAATCGCGTAAGCGCACCAAAAATTCTACAGCTGCCCATTCTTCAAGAAATTCGATTCACTAGGTGCACGTAAACGAAGAACAGGATAACCTCTACAACTTAACTACACACACTCATGTACCTCATGCAGTAATAACCAACACATTGCAAGAGTACATATGGGAGAGTAATAAACTCTGCGCATGTGTTACAAAATTAACTTTTAGGGGCTTGACCAATTGTGGGTCTTTCTCAAAATTAAGATCCAATCGTAAAGAATTACGTACACATTAAGATTAACGGAAATTTTGCTGATTGGCTCGCATCTTTAAGTCTTAAGTCACCGGCCGGTGAAACCTAACCTCTTTAAGAGAAAAGGACTTTGACCTTTTGTTCATTATTCGCATTTATTTCTTGTTAGTTATAAGTACGAAAGATTCAGAAGTACTAATCTTTTGCCAATGTTACATAATATATTATATAATTTTTTTTAAACAAAATTATTTTTTTAAATGATTTTTTAATGAACTACATTAAACTTTAGAATAAATAATTTAATTACATATAAACAAAAGGTGTCTTATTTTTACAGATATATGATTTTGAATTATAAAACAGATTAAATTGACTTTTTTGTCCACTTTTATTGTCTGGAAAATTAATAATAATAATAATTAAATTTAAAAAAGTACACTGAAAGAATAATCTCATTGCAGTAATAATACAAGATACAAATTTACGCCTGACAATAAAATGAGAATATCTGTCAGATTTTCATAAAGATTTTCCAAAAATAAATTAGGTATAAATAGAAAAACAGAAAAATATTGTTTTTGGAGCACTCTTTTAAAAATGCCGCTTAACTCAATACTCGAAGTCGAAATTCTCGAGCTGTCAAAACGAAAAACTAACTGTAACTAACTTCAGGTTTCATTCATAAATAAATATTGACAAAAAAATGTTAAAATGATGTTCTTCATTCACGTAGAACATAATGTTCTTCTATAAAATGCAGTTGCATAGTACCGTTTTTCTCTTCCAACCATAACTTATTTTCCAATTATTTGTAAACAAACTTGTGCAGTTAAGGTCTGAACATATATGGGTTTGAAAATGGTGATAAACGAATATAACAACACTATCCTCATAACTTCTCAAAACGTTTAATAATATAAGGATAATAAGATTATAAGTCGACTAAATTTATTCCAAGCAACTGATTATGCTTTTCCAATCATAAAATGTTGGGTTCAAGGAAATACTCTTACAAACGACTCGCCCTTGAAGCTGCACTTGCAATTTTTGGCTTGTTTGTGTTTTGCGAGTACATAATTTACTATGTTGTACTCGTTCAAGTAAGTGCTCTGAATTTTACAATTAATTAATGAAAATTTACATCATATTCGAGTTTTTATCAGGTCATGTATTATTTTATGTGATCAAGATTTAAAAGTAAAACTTTCGAGATGTTTTTCCACTTGACTAATAGAACAATAAAGAATGATTGTTTACAATCAACAATATTTTGAAGTAAAAAATTACAATTCCCAATCTGGATTCTTCTTACATTTTCTCCTTTAATATTAAAATTATGCTTTTAGATCAGTGTAATTTATAGAGCAGCAATTTAAAAAAGTTATAGTAACTTTTAAAAGACTTTTATTTTTTTATTAATTTTTTTTTTTGTTTGAGCAACTAATTAAAAATGTTAATGTTGTGTTTACAATCAGTGCAATTGGCCAGCTTTGGATCCTCAAAAAGTAGATCCAACAATTTTACCCCCAACACTCGAAGAAAGACCCGTACGAGCCATGTTTTTGGCAGATACACACTTGTTAGGATCTCGAAAGGGTCACTGGTTTGATAAACTCAGAAGGTTTGATCTGCTTCCCATAAGATACTAGCTTTGCATGAGCACAAGACAAACAATAATATCAAATTAATAATTAATGAATGCGAGGCTCGTTATTTTAAAATTGAATGTAAATACATTTTTAAAAGCAAAATATCAATGAAAAGTCTGTACTTAGGGAATGGCAAATGTACAGAACATTCCAAACTGTGATGGCAATCCATAGACCAGATGTAGTTTTTATATTAGGTTGGTAGACTGTAAATAATAATTAAATATCTAACCTTTTTCCCAATTGCACTAAATTTAAAATTGGTATTATATTTTAGGAGATGTTTTCGACGAGGGGCTTTGGTCCAGCTCAGCAGAATTCGATAGTTACATCGAAAGGTTTAATTCAATATTTGCAGTTCCAAAAAATACACATCTGTATGTTGTGGCTGGAAATCACGACATGGGGTTTCATTACGGTAATTACTGGATTCATTTTCTAAAGGCATCTCAAACTCTAAATCAAAGTCCAATTTATTTCTAAATAAAAATTCTCGTTTACAGTAATAACTCCCTATTTAAATCAGCGATTTATAAATGGAATGAAATCTCCCAGTGTTCGAAGAATCAGTATTAGAGGAAATCACTTTATTCTAATAAACAGCATGGCTTTGGAAGGAGATGGTTGTTTTCTTTGTCGTCCAACCGAAATCGCAGTAAACAAAATTTCCAGTAAGTTTCACGAACAAAATTTCTAAAATTGCAAATGTACACAATTAGAAATAATTATAATTTCTTTCAGAGCACTTGAAATGCGCAAACGGTATAGGAATCGATTGTGCAAAAAGCAGCTCTATAAAACGGTACAGCAGACCCATTCTTTTACAACATTTTCCAATGTATCGCGAATCCGATAAAATATGCAATGAAGTGGACGAAGCTCCTTTGGACATAAAGGATATTAAATTTCGAGAGAGGTGGGAGTGTTTATCAAAGGAAGCTTCAGAACAGGTAAGATTTTTTTTTTATAATTCCAAGGAGACTTGGATTTTATTCAACCGTTGATTGATTTCAAACAAACTTGAAAGTTTGAAATAATTTTATTTTGCAGCTTTTAGATATGTTGAATCCAAGATTAATAGTGGATGGTCACACTCATCATGGATGCAAAAATATTCACAGAGACAATATCTTGGAAATTACGATTCCCTCTTTTAGTTGGCGTAACAAGGATAATCCTTCATTTCTTGTGGTAAGTTAATAATTTTTAAATTGATAACTTTTTTTAGTACTTAACAGAATCTCTTCGTGGCCAATCATATTCTGATTGATGAATGAATTTTGCTTCTTTGTTTCAGGGAGTATTTACGCCCAATAACTACTCTTTATCAAAATGTCACATGCCAGTAGAATCGACTGTCATTTATATTTATATGTTTGGCAGTATTGTTATTGTTATCTATCTTTTGATGAAAAAGAAACTTCACCGTTCTTATTTTCTAAAGCTTCACTGATTTTCCAGTACATTAGGAAACACTAAAGATTAATTTTTGATCGTTTAATTTATTTTATAATTATTTATATATATATTTTTTTTGGTAAAACTTCATGTTTCAGCAAAAGTTTAATATTGGCACTTTGATCAGTCAAATCTTTTACCTTTGACGCGTACCTTTTTAAATTAACCCCTTTTTGAAATCTCATTTACAATTAGACTATGTTTTTACTATAAGATAAAAGAGTGAAATGATTGTAAAGTAAAGAGTATGTTACTGAATCTTATAATAAGAGTGCCAAATGGTATTTGCTATGTAGCTTTATATAAAACTGTATATTATATTAATTTATTTAAACGTTTTCAAATATTATACATGGAATTTAGAAAATAATTTAAGACTTGTTTCTACAATTTTTCCATCTCCTTTAAATTTCCTAAAATATTGTTGAATTGAATTATTTAAACAATTTTATCCTAGAATATAGCATAGAAATTACTGCATATCAAAGATAATTTAGATAATTGATATTGAATAGTTTATTTCATTAATGGTAAAAGCAGTAATAAAAAGATATAAAGAAAATATACTGTTATAAATAAATCCTTCAATTATTTAGGTACATATTTACAAACTCTATTCTTAACATTAAATATTAATTTACCAAGATCTGTATGAATCGATACTGCTGCTGATTACAAAGTAGATTTGAAGACATGACAACTCGGTAAAGACCATTTGAAGTTGGCCTCTAAATTAGGTTATTTTAACTATTACTTGGGGGGCCAACTTCAAATGGTCTTTAACGAGTTGTCATTCTCATGTCCAACTCGGTTAAGACCATTTGAAGTTGGCCCCTAAATTAGGTTATTTTAACTATTACTTGGGGGGCCAACTTCAAATGGTCTTTAACGAGTTGTCATGCTCATGTCTTCATTTGGTTATTATTTAATGCGCCGCAAACAGTAAATATCATTTTTAAAAATCATATTCGTCGTTGACAGTCATATTCATCGCTAGTTCACAAAAAATGTCCATAACATCAGTGGGTTTGTGAAACGTATTAATTAAATAGAGACCATACACAAAATACTTTGGGATTGGGAGGGGGGCCTATTATAGGAATAATAATAATGGAAAGCCGTAATAAAAAGGGGAGGGAGGGGGTTAAAAATGTCAAAAATATATATCACGTATTTTGTGAATGGTTCCTAGTATCTAATAAAAAACATTGTTCAAATTCTTTAAAGAATAAGGATAAAGTGGCTGAGAATTAACGATCAGAGGAGCAATTCCAAAACTCTTTACATTTATTAATACTTTTCTTATACTGATCCCCATTACAATTTCACTAAAATACCCACTATTTTTGGACAACTATTTTATTATAATAACAGCAATCATATTGAAAAATTGGGGATTCTAAACTGTGTTCCAAAAATATATTCTCAGTCTACTTACAATAAAGATTCAATCCACTGCTGCCATGCAACGACAACATATATCGAATTATTTAAATTAATCTAAAGGTGACTGACACGTGAAAATACAATTAATTCATAAACTATTTCGGTCTGGATGAAATCAATGGAATAAAATCGCGAGACAAAATATTCTTAATAAATATCCTGTTTTCGTGGATTTCAAAAGTCAACCACCTTAACCAAATGTGCCACTGATAAGTCTAAATTCATAGCTTTAAACTATAAATAAATCTTGATATGCTTAAAACTCAGGAAAGTTGTAGTGATAAATATCTTCATACTATAATTCTTACAATGTAAGCTAAGGTTTGAATATTACGATGCATCGAGTACCCAATCTGCTTACTTTCTAGGACGATATTTAGACGAAATCTGCTTGTAAGTTGAAACTCACTGTTATTCTAACCAGCTCAAGTTAAGTCACAGTTTGATGTCCTAGTTAAAATCGATTAATTATAGTATTGGAGTTTTCTCTGTGACGATTCACAGCGTTTGATGTACATTTTGTTTGAGCCGCAACTGAGTCAAAAACATCGCCTTTGTATGAAATTTCATAGAAATTTCAGGAACAAAAATAATAACATAGACATATTGCAGAGACGAGTTTGGATAAGCTGTAAATGTTTCTAAAGGCAATCATCGATTCCTCTAGATATTATTGTAGGTTTCTTAGTCTTTTTTTCGTCAAGGTCATCCATTCACTCACTCAAAACAGATATTCACAGTCTCAATTCAGGGAAATGTCGACTAGTCTATTTTTACGGCAGCGTATATTTTTCGAATAAAGGCGTATGCTGCAAAAAATCCGATCGTTCCAGTCAAGAGCCAAAAGGTCAGAACCATTAATGCCGTATATCCAAAGTACATCAAGGTCGGAACTAATTCTGTGATTTCCAACTTTGTCATAAAGTAAAATACAGAGTAAGCTAGAACATAGACTGCAGAGCCTCCGCTCACCACAAATGTTCTCCACCACCACCTATAGTCCTGAAAAACAAGAAATAAGTTTAATAAATTGTATTCTCCTAATTTAGAGTGAATTAAAGAAGACGTATAATCCTTACTTCTCCGCAAAGTTGGAAATACACCATGACTATGGATATTTGAGAACAGGAAATGACGAGAATGCAAAAAACGAGGAACAAGAAGCCAAAGAGGTAATAAAATTGATTCTCCCAGAGAGCAGTCAGGATGAAAAACAGTTCGATAAAGACTGCACCAAAGGGCAAAATTCCAGCCATAAGTGTGCTACAATGAAAAATAGTATTTAGTTTTTGAAATTAATAAATTACTGCAAGAATAATATTTTTTAAGCTTACCATAGCATCGGATTCATGTACCACAATTGATCTGGTACCTGTCTCGGAATTTGATTTGTCCTAACAGGATGTGTAAAGGGCTGTTTTCTATATCCGAAGAAATAACCGAGGTACACAAGAGGTAAAGAAATTCCAAACCAGAGACAAAGTAAAGCCAACATCGTTGTAAATGGCACAGCGCCTGAACTGTGCTTACCCCAGATGAAAAAGTTCAGGAAGAAACACGTAATGAATACTATTCCAGGGTAAAACGTCGCTGTCTGAAAATCATTAGTAATTGTAAAAAGATTCAAAACATTCTCTATTGTTATTTGAAATGCTTGGTTTTGATTGTGCTTAAAATCCTTACCAATAAAGCTGCCCTTTTCCATTCCCTGCCTCTCATCGTTTTGTACAATCTGGCTGAGAAATATCCAGCAATCAGACCACAAAATACGTAAAGGAGAATTGCACACGTCCCTAAAGCTCCTCTGCTCGCTGGAGAAAGCATTCCGAGCATGGCGAAAACTAAAGATAATTTAAGAAATGTAGAATAAGAATTTCCCCTAATTATCAGAAAACTAACACGTTCTATTAAAAGACTTACAGATCGTGATCAACGCCATGAAGAAGATTTGAATTCCACTTCCGATGACTGCAGCGAAAAGTCGCGGGTTCGTTGGTGGTCTGAATACGTCACCGTGAACAAGTTTCCAACCAGTTTCTTCTATAGTTTCATCCAAACCAGCGAGGCTATCGCTGTCCCCAGAATTATACCTCGCGATATCCCTTCTCAATGTTCTGACCATAATCATTGTGAGAATACCTTGTTGGAAATTAAAAAGTAGTAAGTTTAGCAATAGATTATTAGCTCCGAAAATGTAAAACCTGAAAGAGGAATATTACCAGAAAGGAAAAAGACTACGACTAGCGAGTTGACAATTGAAAACCAGTGAATTTCAACATCCCTCATGCCCAAGTATATGTCCCATCTGCTCGCCCAACTAACATCGGATTGTTTCCATTCTACCGAATAAAAAAATAAGAGACTTGTGCCTTGGGGGTTGACGTACTGCGGTCTCACTTGATTATTTGGTTTTATGCAAGTGTTGTCTTTGAATTCAATCTGCGTGTAGTCGACAGAATGGGCCTCTACTTCAAAGCCTACTACTCTAAATTGGTTTCTGAAAAAATACAACAAGGTATTAACAAAACTTTGGATTATATCAAAGAACAATTGGAAGACTTTTTTCTAAATTGGTAATTAGATACGTACTCTCCATGTTTGTGATAGCTCAATTTCAGTTCTAGATAATTGTTGATGTAAAACTGATTGTTTGCAATGCCGCCTAATCGATATCCATGGTAAACTATCAAGTTGTTTGTTTCCTTGTGGATTTTTTTCGTTGCCGCTGGCAAATTGTCAATTAGTCTGAAATGTTATAATCATTAGTTTTGTGAAATTGACTTTTTTTCTTAAAGTTTAAACTTTAAACTTTAAAAAGAGAAAGTTCATTACAGATGCACTGAATATTCATGCTGTATTCGTTCGATGACTCGTTGTGACTGCTCTTCGTCCCAAGTCATTGGTTTGCCTGGACTATGACAAAGAAGACGACAGTGAACGTCTTCTCCCATCGCCACTTCATATGGTGTATTTACAATTCTGAAAAATATTATACCGAATTATGTATAGAATAGTTCAAATCTAATTAAAATTGTAGCTAAAAGAGGCAGTATCAAAAATTTAGAATAATTATAAATTTAGAAGAAACGTTACCTATCGCCCCGAAGAACCTCTCCCAAATTTTCAGACTTGTATATAAAAGTCCCATTCTTTGGTAAACAAAAAGGGAGTGAATAGTATTCGTAGGGCAATTGTGTGTGCGTGCTAGTCATTTTGACAGCTTTAACTTCAATCTTCTGTCGCTTTTTAAACTCGACAGGAGCAACACCAGGTACATAAAATCCATCTGCTACCAGCAGAAGGGACAGTATTGCAAAAACGATGATGTTCCATATTAATTTTTCCTGCGTTATAATAATTTGAAGGTCAATTATGAGGTTGTAGACTTTTTGAATGATTTAAAGGCCACGGATGTGATTAAACAATATGTATGAATCACAAACAAGTGATGCCTGACAAAATCAAAGATAAGATTCCTATTGCGTAGAAGTATAATGCACACGTTTACAATTTTTCTTTTGTGCAATTACAAAAATGTAAAAAGTTTGACTTTTTAAAATCTCAAGTTCCATTTAAAAATTCATTTAATATAGATTGAAACCCAAATTTTTGAGAAAGGTGTGCAAGGGATAATATTCTAATCGGTTTTGGGAGTGAAGAGGTAATAAAACTACGAGCGATCGCAAAAGTATGATCAAATTTCGATCATGCAGCAGCTATATGCCAAAAGTAATCGGTTTTGCGAAATATCGCTATTGATATAACAATTCTTACCATTCTATGACGTTAAAGGCGCGCCACGCCGACTGTTTTACTGTCCAATAATAATATTTCCACTCCTTTCCAAGTTTTTCCAATCGACAATCACGTCAAAATATAAATTACACATCGGAGGCTATCAGCTGAAATCAACTGAAAACCATGTTGAAAATCCTGGCCAGTTTCAGTAACATTTATTTTTCTACCAAAAATTCCCTAGGAAACTGGCAACTCCAACAAAAATAACTTTTTTAGTTTATAATACAAAATAAGTAACCTGTTGAAACTTTTTTTCAAAAAGACCAATTTTTTTAGCAATTGACTCTATTTGATTAATAAAAAATACAAATAAGTTAGTCTCAAATTCGTCTTTTACAAATGCACTTTTGATTCAACGCCATTTTTAGGTTATTTTCTCAAACCGGAAGTCAAGTGATTTATTTTTTTTATTTGTGAAGTGATTATTATTTAACATTATTAATATTTTTACAATATTTATAAATTTGAGTTGATAAAATTTGCAATTTAGATGATTTATTTTAATTTGGTCTTTTATAGAATCTAAATCTGTAATTAACATCAAGGACCAAAGTACACAGTCAATCGTTTGACTAACCTTTACCAAGCGAAAAAATATACCCCGAAAAGGAAAATATCCTCCCACGTGGGGACCAGTTTAATTGCAAGTTTCGTTGTTTAAATATGTGTTTGTTGCCTTAATTTTTGTTTCAGAATAATGGTGCAAGTGAGTACGATCTTTTGAGTATATTACATTGACCGGTTTCGTTCGCGGAGGCCTAAACGACCGCATTTTTTCGCGAGTTCAATCGGGCAACTTTTGATTGTTTTTTTCCGCTGTCATCCATTAGTAAATAGGAAAGATGGCAGCAGATTATTGCGCTTTTTTCCCCTGCAGTTTGGAGGCGGACATTTTTCTGAAAACTCCAAACTCCTGTAGATTTTCCCCGTGGAATATGAGAAAATCGTGAATCAAAATACGGTTTTATGAATGAATTTTAACGAACTTTGAGTATTCACCAGAGGAATTCCCTACTCTGAAAGTATATAGACCTCGAAAAATGATATATGCACCCTATAGATTTTTCACCCCCCAAAGGCTTTCATTCCTATTCGCATTTTTCGTCGCCGAAATGATATGTTCCGATAATAAAAGTTCAACTCGTAACCTTTTCCTCTAATATTGTCGTGATTTTCTACCACGTTGCGGTGTTTTGGAGTTGTTTACAACAAAATTAAACAGAAAACTCTGAAAAAGTTGTAAACTCGGGAAAATTTATTACGGATACTTTATCGGAAAGTAAAGAGGACATTTTTTATTATGTCAAAAAATTCAAGAAGTGTTAAAGTTAGCAAACTTACAAATAGGAGTTTTCTCAACAAAGAGGTTAGATTTTAGGATCAAAACAATAGGAAATTTTGCTTGAACTAAGTTACAGGTCAGATTTTGTCTTTGACAGAGGATAAAATAATTATATACATTTTTTCTTATGTGGCTAAAAGTACAATTTATAATTTAGGAATTGTTTATTCCTAAATTATTAATTTAGGAATTGTTAAATTTGTTTTTAATTACAGGCAATCGACGAGATGGAGCAGAGGGATTTGCCCCAGGCGTTTCGCCTCCTGGGGGAAATGAATGCAAATGTCCTGCAGGTGAATCAGCTTGTCGATAACATGCTGGATCGCGTGAAAAAAGGGGAGATTTCGACAGACAAGGGTCTTAGTTTCTTAGAGATGAAGTACCACATGCTGCTTTCCTACCTTATCAATTTAACTTACATCGTTCTAAGAAAGTGCTCCGGGGAAAGAATTGAGGGAGATCCATCGATAGACCGCTTGATTGAAATCAGAACTGTTTTGGAAAGAATCAGGCCGATTGACCACAAACTCAAGTATCAGATAGACAAGCTGGTAAAAACTGCAGTGACTGGGACTACAAACAGCAGTGATCCCAGCAATTTCAAAGCAAATCCCGATGCGCTGATTGGCAAAGTTGATGGAAGCTCAGAAGATTCAGACAGCGATGCCGAAGAAGATGCTTCCAAACCGAGGAAATCTGGAGTCTACGTGCCACCCAAGTTGGCTGCCGTTCACTACGGTTGGTATTTTTCTTTTATAGTATTCTTATTTAAATCTTTCTTATTGATGGTTAGTTTTGAACGTATAAGATTAACGTATACTTTTGAAAGTATAAGATAGTTTTTTGGAGCAAACAATTGACAATTTGAAAAACTTAATAAAGTTTGATTGATCAAGGATCTTTTCAAGATTACAGCATGATAATATAATAATTTCCTCATGCTTCTTCGCAGACGGAGATGAAACAACAGCAGAGAAGATCCGTAAGGCGGGAGAAAGAGCACGCAGGCGTGCAATTTCCGGAGCAGTACTTCGAGAATTGAAAGAAGAATATTTGGACGCTCCAGCAGAAGATATGCACGACATCAGCGAAAAGCAGGTTATTATGGGCCGAGAAAACAAGAGAAAGGTCGAGTACGAGGAGAACTACATGACGCGTTTGCCAGTCACCAAAGATGAGAAGCATCGCCGTCGCCAGCTCACTACTATTGGAACTTTGGGAACAGATATCACCAACTTTGGAGGATCTTCTTCGCTTTCGGCCAAAAAGAGAAAAGCACCCAAAGGAAAAGCAAAAAAGAGTACGATCCTTTCAAGTCATTTCAAGCGCCAATCTTATATTTCTCACGGCAATTTTAATTAATTAAACTTTGAAATTGTTTCAGGTTTCAAAAAGAAACGACGCCATTAATCAACTCGTCCGAAGGAGCATTAATAAAAGCAGGTAAAGCGCTAAAAACTTACTTTGTCTCCTCTTGGCAGTCCCAATGCCAATAATACTCTCGTTACTAAGTTACGCTAATTAATTAAAGATAAACGATAAGCAAAAGAAACTGTCGATGAATACGCGAAACACCGCAAAAGTAATTTATAATATAATACATCGTAATGGTCGCATAATTGATAATTATAGTTACTAATGGTTTTAATCTTTAACTGTTGTCTGACAACATTTTTAACTCTGGAGCCGTCTGTTTCGTCGGGACGGATCGCCAAAATCCGTCCCAAGGACAAATTGCACTATCAAAGAATTTACTTTACACTTGAAAAATATTTATGCGTAAGCTAAACAACATACTCTGGTTCCATAATATGAAAATTGTAAGCCGTATGTCGAGTCCGAAGCAGAACTTGCCTGTTTCGTCGAGACTTTTCCGACTATAGAAAAAAACAACCAAAAAAAAAAGGAAGAAAAAAAACGCAACAGGAGCAATGATACTAAACTAATTGTTACAAGAGCGTAAAAATCACAAGACATGAAAGCAAAATTTTCAGATTATTGTCTCAAGGGCTAGAGAAGTTGAAGGAGAAACGTGTTTAGAAGAAAAGTGAAAATTGAAGAAATCTTACAAGACTTTTTCGAAATCAACATGTCTTTGGATTTTCTCGCTGTTTTAGGATAGGAACGTAGTTACTAGTTCGATCATTATGTGTATGTTTCGTTCGTGTTTTCCCCCTGGTAAAATGTTGAGGCTATTAGATTTCACTGTGGTTCCGTTGGAACTGGTGTTAAGTTTATTTTTTTTACATATTTGTGCAGTGTGTTGATTATTTGATTTTCAGTTTAATCGTGAAGCTTATATTCATAGTAACTTAACGATAACGTGGATGTGTCAAAATTCAAAATTGATGTGAAGGTTTTCTCAAATTCTTTCTTTATTCACTGACTTTCAGTTCTTAAAAGAGAGAGAGGGAGGGAGCATGTAACGTAAAAGTACAAATCTAGGGCGAAGATTAACGCGAGTATCACTCCCGCTGCTTTAGTTGGCGAATTTTCTCGGTATTCTGCTTTTTCGGATATGTCTTTTGGAATTACAGGCCGGACTATAAAACGAGATTCAGTTCTTATATCCCTCTGGGTACTTTACGAAAATTAATACTCTTAACTCTCAACAGAGTTTATTTCCGTTTATTGGAAATGATTTTATATAGGAATATCGTATTTATTTGAAATTTTTAAATATAAGATTATAAACTAGCAAGTACAAAATATTGATATAAAACTTTATTTCTAAGATTTTTTTTATTAAAATAATTGTACAGATTTATGAATGTTTTGATTTGGGAAATGGTGAAAGTAAAGAGTATAATATTTCTTAGCACCCAGACAAAGAAAATTGTAATAAAATTGAATTTAACGAAATTTCGTAGGGAGTGATTCGCAATAGCTTCAGTGAGACGTTTGTTATTTGCCGACTGGTGGTTCGATCATCCATAGTTCTATTTTTTACAAAGGCGTTCGTCGTTTGAGCCAGCTGGTTGGGCATGACGTTACATGGGTCCCTTTCTTGCTGATCTGTGACAAAGATTAAAATGTGATAAATTATTCTTGAAGTAATAGTTAAAAAATTTTACAAAATAGCACAATTGCTGGGCATTATTTGTAAGTGCTGGCAAGACTATCATCATCAGCAGTTTAATCGAGAGATTGAGGGGTCATTAAGTCTAAACACTGAGAAGGTTTGGCACGTGTGGATGCTGTTTTCGTTTTACACAGATGATTAGTCACAGATAGGCTGATGGGAAAATGTTAGTTTAATAAATAGTTACTATTAATGATAAGTATTATTAGTTAGTTGAATTAACAGAGTCAGTGAGTGCCAAGGTTTTTCTCGGCTGTTTGACATTTTTGCCTCGCTGTTTGACGATAAAACACGCCTGACAATGAGATCACAGAGTCCAAATTAAATTCCCAGTGGACAGGGTTCCAAAACTGAAAAGTGAAACGTGGGAGCGAAAATATTTTATGCAATAAGAAAGAAAACAATCGATTATTTAAAAAAAAGGTGCGTTTGAAAATCGAGTAGATTGTTGCTCATATTCGTAACACGTATTGTGTACGCAATATGTATATCGATTTCGATGGATTTATTTCCTTGTCGATAAATTTTTAACTTTTTGGACTTGTGGCAAAGGGTTCGGGAGTGAAGAATTAACCAGACACATATCCGCACACAATATATAGCAGCAAGAAGATAATAGGATTACATTAAAGTCACTACCTCAAAACAATAGAATATGGATTTACTGTAATAAAAAAAGCCGGTGTGAATATGTTTACACTGTTAAAATAAGACAGCCTTTGCTCAGAGATTTTATATACGTCGAAATAGAGTTTTACAGTAGTTTTCATTTTTCTCAACACTTGTATTTCATTATATGTAAAAAAAATGCAGCGATTTATCCGCGTAACAATATATCTGCCTTGGGTTGTTAATGTTTGCCATATTGGCCAACAGTGAACTGCATAAGAGAATTTAATGAACTACAAACTACAACGGTGTAAACATAGTCACGAACAGACTCTATAAAACATAAAAATAGTTCTACAAAACCAGTTACTCTGCTGTAAGATGAGATCTTTGCAGCAAGACAAAATAGGAATAATTTATTGACTACATTCATAGTCTAACGAATGTATCATACTTGGTTGATTGGTGAGTTTTTAATCGTTTATACAGTACGATAAGTCGACGAGTGAAAGAGTTTACCCGCATGATGCAAGTGGTTATACTGAATGATTATTATTGCCATTATTGTCATTATCTATTCTTATCATCTATTATTATTACATTCTTATCATTATTGTGTAGAATGCTTCTTACTGACTGAATAAAAATGTTTTAATGTGCTTTGTCTTGAATCATTCATCCATGAAATTCACAATTAGATTAAGATTTATACAATCTCCTGAAAATGAACTTGTTACTGATGTAAATTTTCATATGAAAACAATAGTCGTTTGAAATTTTCAGAAAAACCTCGTGAAATTTTTCATTGCAAATTTTCAGTACCCTTTTTTCATTTTTTTTATTTATAGAACAGCCTATTTCTTAGGTCCAGTTTCAAGTTTTGAGTAATTAATTATTTTAATTATTAGTTAATTTACTGACGATCTACTTTTTCAATTTTCAAATCATCAATCTTCCCAAGATTTGTACGTTGGACTTATATTTTAAATATCATTAATCATATAATAATACCAATGAAGGTAGGTATTTATATAATTCAAAATTTCTCATTTTTAATGGAGATCTTGCAGAATGGAAATTTAGATAATGAGGGAAAGAAAATAATAAGAAATTTGTAGATTTGAGAAATTGAAACTTACAGATAATTTTCATAAATTATGAAACTTTGGTAATAAGGGAAAAATTAGAAATGTTCACAATTAGAAATTATTTAAATTGGAAGATAAGGAAATTTGAGAACCCAAAAATGTAGAAATTACATATTAGAATATTTTGAAGAGTCGAAAATTCGAAGAATGAAAAAGAAAAAAGGCTGGGGAATTTCAATTTCAAAATGCATGAATCTCAAAACTCTGATTTTTGACTTTTCCAATTTAGTTTTCAACTTTAAAAATCCAATTACAATATTTTGAAAATTTAGCACATTTTTAACATTTAGACATGAAGAATTAAAAAATTGGAAACTTACAACAATCTCGATGAGCTAATTAAAAAGTGTAAAATAATTTTAAAATAAAATAAATATTGAAATCTAATTTAAGTAAGTTCAATTTTTTGGGAATTTCCATTTTTAAAATGCATGAATCTCAAAACTCTTATTTTTGACTTTTCCAATTTAATTTTCAACTTTAAAAATCCAATTATAATATTTTGAAAATTTTGAACATTTAGATATGAAGAATTAAAAAATTGGAAACTTTTGAACATTTAGATATGAAGAATTAAAAAATTGGAAATTTACAACAATTTCGATGAGCTAATTAAAAAGTGTAAAATAATTTTAAAATAAAATAAATATTGAAATCTAATTTAGGTAAGTTCAATTTTTTTTAGCTAACTTCACTTAGAAGATAACTGTAAAATTTTAACTTCGGAAAAGTGGAAAATAAACATTTTAGAAATTAAGATTTTTGAAGATGTTGTAGTTTGAAAATTAAAAAACAAATAAAACAAAAAATAGCTGTCGAAATAATGAGGAAATTCGAATAATAGACTATTTAAAAAAT
>JBAGKK010000558.1:10510-25753 GCA_037177015.1 Euceroptres primus | reverse complement strand
TATTGAAATCTAATTTAGATAAGTTCAAATTTTTGTAGCTAACTCCACTTAGAAGATAACTGTAAAATTGTAACTTCGGAAAAGTGGAATATAAACATTTTAGAAATTAAAATTTTTGAAGATGTAATTTAAAAATTAAAAAACAAATAAAACAAAAAATAGCTGTCGAAATAATGAGGAAATTCGAATAATAGACTATTTAAAAAATTAAAACATTTCTATCATGGGATTCTAAAATAATTTTATTTTATACCCTCAATTCGTACATTAACATTTTTCACACAATTTTGATGAGTTAATTACAAAATTAAAAAATAAAATAATTATTGAAATCTAATTTAGATAAGTTCAAATTTTTGTAGCTAACTCCACTTAGAAGATAACTGTAAAATTGTAACTTCCGAAAAGTGGAATATAAACATTTTAGAAATTAAAATTTTTGAAGATGTAATTTGAAAATTAAAAAACAAATAGAACAAAAAATAGCTGTCGAAATAGTGAGGAAATTATCATTAAAATAATAATAATAATCATGAAAAAATTAAAACATTTCTATCTTGGAATTCTAAAATTATTTTGTTTTATACTCTCAGCTCGTACATTAAAATTTTTCACCATGAAAATTTTCACAATAGACTATTTGAAATTTGCAGAATTTTTAAAATGAAATTGAAAATTTTAAATGAAAACTTTCACACTAATAACATTTCTAGAACTTTTTAATTAATTTTCTTTAATTTATATGGCAGATCATGTTTTATAAATTATATTGAAAAGTGTATTATAATTTCTAGAGTGATAATACTATTTATTAGAATATTAAATTTCTAAAGTTATGGTTTAAAAATAAACCAACAAACGTCTTTTTACTTTGAAGAGTTCCATCAGTAATAAAAAAGAATAAGATTTTCCAATTTGAATTTCCCGTTAATCTAGTAACTTTCGTTTTTTAACGTTGATCGCACTGCACACTAGGCTGGGGAAAATGTCATTTCCACCAAGTCGCCATCCAATCAGTGCACGTCGTTTCGACATCATCTCAAAGGCGAGACTTATTATTTTGGAGTTGCCATTCGCCTATCTATCGTGGCTTAGCAGCTCCAGCAGCTCAGCAGCCGAGGTGATCAGGAAGAAAAACATCGTAAGATTCATAACTATTTCTAAAAATTATATACTTGTGTGTTCAGTGTGCTATATCTGACAGGTACATCCATTGGTGAAATCGCCCAAACTACGCGTTTAATAACTATTCCAAATGTGTCGTTTGTTCAACCTTTTCGTGAATCTCTAGTAATTGGTGAAAATCCTCTTTGCAATTCGCAATTCACTCTTATATTTCTCGTGAAAAGTGTGTAAAGTTCACTCTCTAATTTTCTTGGTGATTACAAACTTTCAACTCAACTTTTGTTCCAATTTTTCTTGATGTGACATTTCATACAGCATCATTAATTTGGACGAATGTCTCTGGTTTTCTGTGTTATATATGTGTTTATTTTATCATGATTAGGACTAACACATGTGTAGAGTGCTTCAAAGAGATTTGACTTTCCTTCGTTTTTTTTTTGCTCTTTAGTCTCACCCCTGGCGTACTCTGACTTTCTCTCTTGCACTCAAAACAATCACATATTCTTTTCTTTGTTAAAATAGCATTTCACTCACCGACTCACTGCTCAGCAATTACGACCTCGTGTGTTTTTGTGACAATTATTTTTGTCATAACACCGGTCAATGACCGTTATAATGATCGTAATCGCAAGACGAACTTTCACGCAGTGCATTGCCGATGAGTTGTCCCATTTAAATATAAATCCCAAGACCAAATTCACATTCGAAGGTCATTGTTGCGCATTTGTCATCAAAAAGGGCGCTACTCTTTCTTTTTGCGGGTTATTTTTAATCCCCCGCGACGTAGTTCGTAAGCACTCCACCGCTCTGTCAAAATAAAAAATGTTGAGAATTATTATTTTACTAAAGCTCATAGGGAGAAAATCAAGCTCGCAAAGTTCCTGTTAATGTTAATGCCAGGCTTCCTTTTTTTTGTTTCATGCGTTTTTTTTTTCTAGGCGTTTTGGACACTTTCCCAAAGTAGCACGTGTGCGTTTGTAAGTTATTTTACGAGTTCCAATGATTCAAAGGGTTCCTTTTATGTTTTTATTTCCCTTCTAACTGTAACTGTCTTGTAAATATGACCACCCTACGAAGCTAATTTTCCTTTCAAGATTTATGACGGGGCAGTAACCCCGAGTTCCAAGTCCAAGTTAGCTTTTTCTTTTCCAAGAAAGGTCAAAATAGTTTGGAGTTTTAGAGTCCAGGCCTATTTGGAGGACAAGCAAATTTAAAGATTGCTGGGTTATATTTGAATTATTGTTCTAAAATAATCTTACTCATTTTGCAGATATAAAAATGTGTAGAGAGGTAAAAGAAATAGTTTTTCCATTTAATATTATTATATGTTTATATCTAATGGATTACAATATTATTTATTTTCCATTATTATATAACTTCATAATTAGCATGTTAGGTTGTCGGACCGAGTTTTAATATTGTAAAAAGATCTTAATTTTTGTTTCTCTGTTCCAATTATTTTCATTTATTTTTGAATATATTGAATTGAATATATTGAATATATCCAATAAATATTTCAGCAAATTATTGCTAATATAGTCGGTCTTACGGTCAATATGAAGTCAAAAAATAAAAAGTTTCCTCCAAAAAAAAAAAACAAAAAAACATTATATAACCTTTTCCAGATTATTATTATTATGTATATTATATTATTATTGAATATTATTAATTTGTGGATTTCTTATTAAGTTGTGTAGTTTATTATATTTACCTTTATCAGACTCCATCTGCTGACGACTATTAAAGTATGTATAATAGTCGGCATACGGATAAGGGATTTATCTTTAGCTGTAATTTCTCAGCTCAGGTTCAAGATCGGAAAAGATCTGGAATTTATTATGACCTAACGGCCGAGGGCCATAAAAATGTCACAAAGCTTTAAAAGCAATTGGATCAGGGAGAAATGTCTTAGCTTTCGTGTTTCACAAGAACCAAGCTCCAAGCCCATGTGTTTTTCTAAGATTTTAAAACAATCTAAACATCTAAAAATCTAAAATCTAAACATTCTAAACCTTACAAACACACTTATGTTTGACTGATACATAGTTACATACTGCAGCTGGCTGGTTATCCTCATTTTTCTTCTTCCGATACTTTTTCTACATATTAGAAATTAATTTTCTTTTCAGATTATAAATTTCTTTTACTAAAGTAGTAATTTGATACCGAAATCGTAATCAATCCCATAGTGAAGTTATATGTAGACATTTTAACGTGAAGAAATATATTTGTTACTTTGTTTCATATAAATTTTATATTTATTTTATCTCAGAGAAAAATGGCCACAACACAGATGCGAGCTCGAACGATCAAAAAGCTTGAGAAGCCTCGGCCGCTGAAGCTGACTCACAATCAGCGTCAATCGACCGTCGACGGGCGGATTATTTCGACAAGTAAGTTGAATACAGTTTTAAATAATTTATTTCGTCGATTGCATAATTAGCTCATCAAAACATATGCCATTTCCGAGTAATTGTATTTATTAGGTAATAATAGTTTAACCCTTTAACTACCAGCGCACAGTGGGGCAAAAAAACGTCCGTGGACAAATTGATTTTCAGAAGACAATAATTATCCGATTTTAACTTTTTCTTTTTAAATGAAAGCTAATAAAATTTCGCATCGCACTGTCATGGCCGATTTTTAAATTTTTGTTTATTTTTTTTTGTTTATTTAATAACAAAAATGAAAAAAAATTTGACTTTTGAAGTATACCGGTTTAAAAAAAATGTTGATTCAATGAAAAATACCTAGAGAACTGAAAGCAACTATCCAAAAAAGATGTCCAATAGTAATGCAAATGTTAAAAAATTTATTGAATTTGTTATAAACAAATAAGTGAATGAAAATGGTTTCGGGGGGGTTGGCAGCGATTCGTCACTTGATTCGCACTAAATTTGAACAATTTATGGACAAAAAGAATTTTTTAGTTGAATTAATAAAAGTTAATAAATAATTTGTTACTTTAAAAGCAATTTTTATAAACAAATATCCATATCAGGTATTTTTGATGGAATAAATAAAGTTTTTTCTATGGAATCGGTCACATATTACTTGAAAATAAGACCTAAGTATAATATTTGTCCACCAAATAAACATTAATAATTTTTTAAACTACCTTAATTAACAAATGCACTATTTGGCTATTTTTGAAGGTACAAACTTGATTTTTTCGATGTAATTGACTGTAAATAACTAACTTCTAAATTTTTGAGAACATTTTGATGACAGTAAACAATTTATTATTGTAAACAACAATTGTTTAAACAAATTTTTATCATTTTATGTATTTATAAATAAAATACCGCTTTTTTCACGGAATTAACAGCCAGTTATTTAGCAATGATTTTTTTTTATGAATCGATAACATTTGATAATTGTTTACCCAGACATAATTTGGCTATTTTTCAGCATTTAAGCTTGTTTTTTTTGTGTAATCAATTTTTAATAACACATTTTTTAACATTTTTTAATAGTTCGATAACGATCCACTTTTTTTATTTTTATTAACAATTTAAGTAACGTAGCCATACACGGTATATAATTTAAGATTTTTACAAGTATTTTTCCTGTTATTCTCTGCTGATCTGTACATAACAAGTTTAATAACTGATTTCGTAAAGTCAGAAAGACCATTGCTTTCAGAAGCTAGAGCAATGCTTCTAGAAACTACCTAATAGTACTAACTCTGATCATTTTATTAGTACTGACTCCGATCATTTTATCGTAGTAGGTTATTTTCAAAATAAACCGATCAATTCCGTTAACCGAAAAAGAAAGTCAAGTAGTAATTAAGTTTCTTTAATAAATCATCAATTTTTATCAACTTATGGCAAGGAATTATTGCTAAGTAATTTTAATTATATTCCACAAGAAAAAAAATTTTAGTTTACAAATGCATTAGCCGAGAAAAATTTGTTTACTACATTGTTAATAAAAATAAAAATAGTGGATCATTATCGAACTATCAAAAAAAGTTTGAAAATGTGTTATTAACAGTTGATTACACAAAAAACAAGTTTAAATGCTGAAAAATAGACAAATAATGCATTTGTTAATTAAGTTTTGTTAAACAATTATCAAATGTTGTCGACTCATAGTAAAAAATCATTGCTAAATAACTGGCTGTTAATTCCGTGAAAAAAGCGGTATTTTATTTATAAAAACATAAAATGATAAAAATTTGTTTAAAAATTGTTGTTCACAATAATAAATTGTTTACTGTCATTAAATGTTCTTAAAAATTTATAAGTTAGTTATTTACAGTTAATTGCATCGAAAAAATCAAGTTTGTACCTCCAAAAATAGCCAAATAGTGCATTTGTTAATTAAGGTAGTTTAAACAATTATTAACTTTTATTTAGTGACCAAATATGATACTTAGGTTTTATTTACAAGTAATATATGATCGATTTCATAGAAAAAACTTTATTTATTCCATAAAAAATACCTGATACGGATATTTGTTTATAAAAATTCATTTTAAAATAACAAATTATTTATTAACTTTTATTAATTAGTTTAACTTAGTTTTATCTAACTAACTTAATTTTAACTATAGTTATAATAGTTTTAACAATCGTATCGATGCGAATCTCTATTTTAGTTAGAGTTTAAGACTTTTTCTGTAATAAAGGGCTTTGCCTGTGGATTTCTCAAATAAAAAACACTTCTTGTCCATAAATTGTTCAAATTTAGTGCGAATCAAGTGACAAATCGCCGCCAATCCCCACGAAACCATTTTCATTCACTTATTTGTTTATAACAAATTCAATAAATTTTTTAACATTTTCATTGTTTTTGGATAGTTTTTGGATTTGGATTTTTGGATTTTTTTTGGATAGTTGCTTTCAGTTTTCTAGGTATTTTTGATTGAATCAAAGCATTTTTGAAAAACCGGTATACTTCAAAAGCCAAAGTTTTTTTTTCATTTTTGTTATTAAATAAACAAAAAAATAAACAAAAAATTACTGTATATCTACAATAGGAATTTTTTTCGTGACTGTTGCGGTCGGCGTAGTAACTATTCCGGTGTAAGCAGTTACATCTCAGGTTTACTCCTCTCCGTGTAGTTATTCTAACCAGAATTTCAGTTAGACTCTACCACAGAAAACCATTGGGGTAAATTTTGTTACATCTCATTTTTAAACATTTAAAACAATTGAAAATTTCATTGTGATTTCAATTGTTTTCGAGTCTCACTTTTGTTGCAACTCATTTTGAGGAAAATTCAAAGTTAAATTGAGGATCGCCGTTTTACTGTGACTTAACATTCCTTTTCGATTGGCTTATTCATAATTTTGGTTATTCTAAACAGATTTTCTGCTTATTTTTGAAAATTTCTACAAATTCTAGTAAGTCCAAACAGAATTCTCCTTAAAATAACAGGAAAAGAATGTTAATGCCTAACTGGAATTTTGGTTAGAGTAACCAAAAATTTTTCTGTGTGTAGATATATTTTTAACCATTATTTTAAAAAAAAGCATGATCGAAATTTGAGAAGAAAATAGTGGATCTTTATAGGAAAACAATCTTTCTAATGTGTGTTTTTCCTTCATTTTAAAAATCTTCACTCAAAAAATGTCTAGTTAAGTTAAGAATTCTAGCTAAATATGCCCATTCTATTTTTTTAGTTATCGCAACCAAAATTCTGGTTATTTAAATCAGAATTTCTTATTACTTTAATTAGAATTCTGTTATATTTATCTAGAATTCTGGTTGATTTAACCAGCAAAAATAGTAAGGGCGTATTATAAAAAATAACGAAAGATTAAGATATAACGCTAGAAAATCTTCAGAAAGCTTTATAAAAGTCTACTACCGTTATTTTGTATTCATATATGGAATTTTGTTTCCTCTCATTTGTAAGGAATAAATTCGGAAGAATGTATCTCACGGTAATCTTTTTTGCGGACAAATATATGCACTATGCACAGCGTGAACAAAGTAAGGGCATGTGTACTTTGCAATTCTGCTTGAATGAAAATGTTAAATCCATACAGCAGACATACAAATTATGTACGTAATTATTCTGGAGTCCCTTTGTAAAAGTTACGCTTATATATATATAATTACCATTTTTCAACTAAAGACATTTGAAGAAAAAAAAAGTTATAATTGTTACAATCGTTACATAATAATATAAAATTTAAATTATTTGAAAAGCGTGAAGTCAAACTTTTACTATATATATATATTTATTTATTTATTTACTATATAAAGTAAAAGTTTGACTTCACGCTTTTAAAATATTTTACATTTTATATTATTATATAACGATTGTAACAATTATAACACTTTTTTTCTTAAAATGTCTTTGGTTGAAAAGTGGTTAATATATATTTTTGAAATATATATTGTAGATATTTTAATAAATCAGGAATTTATTTACGGAGACATGAGTAAACCCTAAAATTAATTATCGAGCTTCATTTCCGCCCAGTACGTGCACCAAGGTTCCAAATATACGAGGTTACACAAGAGTCAATTGTACATGGATAATACTATACAAGCTTCTGTGATTGGCGCAGCGTGATCAAGGACTTGTATTTCAAATGACCAGGGCAAGTATGTCATTCAGTAACAGCCATTTCACTCAAAAAATGTCTGTTTAAAATAACCAGAATTCTGGTTAAATATGCCCTATTTCTTCTGGTTAAAGTAGCCAGGATTCTGGTTGAAGTAACCAGACTTTTACCAGAATTCTGATTATTGAAATCTGAAAAGATAAACTAAGAAAAATATAAATCGTGGTTAAATATGCCCTTCCTTTTTCTATGGTTAAAGTTACCAGAATTCTGGTTCAAGTAACCAGACTTTAGTCAAAATTTTTTATTATTTAAGTCAGAATGGATATACTAAAAGACTAGCAACATTTTGGTTAAATATGCCCTTACTATTTTTTCTGGTTAAAGTAAGCGGAATTTTGACTAAAGTAATCACAATTCTGATTATTTAAATCAGAAAAGATACGATCAATAAAACTAGCAAAATCCTGGGTTAATATGTCCTTGTTAATTCGTTTTTGTTCAAGTAGCCAGAATTTTGGTCAAAGTAACCTGAATTCTGGCTAAGGTAACCAGAATTTTGATTATTTAAATTAGAGAGGATACACTAGAAAACTATTCAAATTCTTATTAAATATGCCCTTACTATTTTTTGCTGGTTTGTTATTTGATATTTTTGCTCGATTTGATATTTGATATTTAAGCAACCGGAATTCCTGCTAAAGTAACCAGAATTTTGATTATTTAAGGGTCCACGCCAGTGTGAAAACTTCAAAAATACTATTTTTTCTGAATTTTCTGAAATTTTCAAAAATATTGTGTTAAATTTTGGTTGCGAAATTCGAATTATGTCGGTTGCTGCAGCGTTCCTTAGGAAGAGCGATATTTAGAGCGAAGGGTCTGCCTAGAGTGTGTTTTAGAATTAATTGGGAGTACTATTTTTAAATAGAGTAATGCAGTTTATGCATAAAGTTAAAATTACTATTTCTATTTGTTCCTGAAACAATTTTTCAAGACCAATTTGAGATGAAAAAAAATGTTTCGCTCATTGGAACGTTCGAAACTTCAGATATATGAAAAAGCTTATTTAAAACTTAAACGCATGTTTCTCGAAACACCTTCTTTCAAAACGGTGCAAATTACTACAACCACAGTTTTCAAGATATCGGACTGAAATTTTGACACGTTATTCTTAATGTTATTTCTTATCCTGCTATGGAAGCTTTTTTTATCTTGAAAACTTAAAAAAAAACCTTCGGAAAACAGGGCGAAATTGAACACTTAATTTTCAAACAGCCGCCATTTTGGATCATTTTCATTGGAAAAAAGCCTCCTTAGCAGGATAGTGACATTCATAATGATTGATAATTATCATTTCTTTTTTGTTTCAAACCATTTTCATGGCTCAGGGAATTCGCACCAACAAGTCCCGATTTTTAGCGGCAGCATTTTGGATCAGAATTTTCTGTATTTAAATAAAGAAAATTGTTCAAACGAAACATGTTTTTATATAGTTAATAAGAATTACTAATAAATGGGAAAAGAGCCAGAGCGGTTATTCATTGAAAAAAAATTCTTGAAAATCAGCAATTTTCAGGGCGGCCACACTGGTATGGTCCCTTAAATTAGGAAGGATACACTAACAAACTAGCAAAATTCTAGTTAAATATGTCCTTAATATTTTTTCTGGTTCCAGTAACAAGAATTCTGATTATTTAAATCAGATAAGATTAACTAAAAAGAAGTAGCAAAATTCTTGTTAAATATGCTTTTATTATTTTTTCTGGTTAAAGTAACCAGAATACTGGTTCAAGTAACTAGAATTCTGGTTCGAGTAACCAGAATTCTGGTTCAAGTAACCGGAATTCTGGCTAAAGTAACCAAAATTCTTATTATTTAAATCAGAAAAGATATGCTAAATAAAACTAACAAAATTCTGGATAAATATATCCTTACTATTTTTTCTGGTTCAAGTAACCAGAAGTCTGGTTACAGTAACCAGAATTCAGGTAACTGTAACCGGAATTCTGGTTACAGTAACCGAAATTATAGCTTTTTAATTAGAAAATATGTATTGAATAAAGAGTATCAAAATTCTGATCAAATATGTCCTTACTATTTTTTTCTGATTAATGTAACTAGACTTTAATCAGAATTATGATTATTTAAATCACAAAAGATAGACTAACAAAACTAGTAAAATTCTGATTTTGACCAGGTAGAGTAGATTCTGGATAATTTAACCAACATTTTTTTATCATAGTTTATGTAGAAGTATATAAAATAATACTATACAAAATACTATAAAAATACTGAATAATATAATACTAAAAGGCACTGATGTGATTTGGTTTAGTCAAAGATTCTATTTAACGAAAATAACGGTTATATTTATTCGAATCCACTTGATATTTAAAGTTAATATATTTAGACACTTTAATAAATAAGGAGTTTCTTCCTGTTTAGAATTATGTCACTTTAGTTTCAAGATATTATCTTGACATTTATGGAAGGAAATAATGATAACAGATTGCTCAGCACGCAGGTGGATCAATATTATTAGAGCACACTTGCTGGCTTGTATTTCGAGTGTCCCTTCACACCTGTCTTCACACATATTTACCTATGAAATTTCCCCTGCATCGAATCTACTAAATAAAATATACACAATTTTTCCTCTAATGCTTACATAATTTATTAACTCTCTTTCTAAATTCAAGCCAGAATTATTTTTAATATCTATGGATAGGAAAGATTATTTATTAATATAAGAAAAGTTAAGTTGATGTCTGATTAAAGTAAAGTAAATTAAATTAAAGTGAAAATTTTATTTAATGTATACTAGCATTTTATGAAAGCACTTTTGTTCTCGACGAGAAGAAATGAAATTCTGCATGCAGCTGTACGTGCAAATCCTACAAATTTTTTTGTCTGATATTAAAGAGGAACATTTTTTATTCTTGAAGGAAAAACAAACTACCTGCAGGTTCAGGGTGAGAAAAATTTTCTTAATATTATCATGACAGTATAAATTATAATTAATTCAAAATAATAATAATTTAAGTAATTTATCCAAGTTAGTGAGAACCAATAAAAAAATGAGAACTGAGCAAAAATCGGTGAAATCAGTATCAGGAATCGTTTCTCTCAAGTTATATTTAAACACACATTCTGATTGAATGCCAGTATTTCATGTTAAACTAACCTAAAGATTTAGTAATCGAATCTTTTATTCCAATCCAGAAAATCCAAAACGTCGTACTGATTAATCTTTACTATAAACAACACATATTTTTTAAAAGAGCCACAATTTTTTAGCTAATAGTCCAAAAATTCCGAAATTCTCCTTAGTTAATGAAAAAACGATATTAGTCTAATAACTTTACTTTCATTTTGTATAGAGGAAGAGTGCTCCGTGGTTAAATTAATTAAATGCCCCAGACTATCAATCAATATCAGAGCACCGAAACCAGATCAAAGCTGACGAAGATAAATATCAAGTATAGAACAAATACCTAATCAGGAGGAAATGAGAAGTTCGGGCACTGCCCGCATACATTTATTAAGATCACATATATTCATAAAAAATACAAAATACCCTCCTATTTAAATAAATTTATTTATAATTGATTATATGTGGATTTTGTATTTATCCATATAACTTATAAAATAATTGATAAAAAGAGAAACCACTGAGTATTGAACATATTATCCATATAAAAAATATCCATATTAAAATTATCCATATTAAAGAAATAATTAATAAAAAGCCGCTGAACAGATTGTCCATATAACTTATAAAATAATTAATAAAAAACCACTGAACTTTTTTTTCATTTTAAAAAAGTTGCATTCCATGAATTTTCAGTCAGTTACTCGCAATCAAAGTGACCTAGGATGTTCAAAGTGAAAGTTTCGATTTTGTGCGCCAGATGCTATAGTCAAACTTCGTTACGTAGTAACTGTTCGGTGCAGTTGTGCAATAATTGCGCATCATTGTTGTCAATTTTCAGCTTTGCAGATGCACGAGTGACTTTTAAGCACACGTGAAGCCCACTCGAAATTTAAGTGGCCTTTGCATAAGCTCTCTTACATTTTGAGATATCTCATAAATACCTTGTAGTTTAACGAGAAGCTTGTTGAAGCTTAAGCTTTTAGTTTCAAGAGAGTTGTTTGAAATTTTGGTAACATTTCTCTTAGTTTTGGAACAATGAATGCTTTTTGTATTATCATCACTAAATGAAGGCATGTAACTCCGAGAGAGAGTTAAAATTGACAATAGAGCATACTGAGTTTCCTGCAAATGAATACTTAAATTATACGAAATTCAGTATAACCACGGAAATTCAAGCCCTGAATAAGAAACTGATTGTATTCAGTCTAAAAAGGTAAATAGTTGATGGTTACATAATTAGAATATTTGATAACAGGAATATGATATATTCTCCCAAGAAATATTTCTGAAATTTGAAACTTTTAATGCATTTTTATATTAAGCTTTTATGGCATTTTTCTCTGCAAATATTTCATAAAAATCGAGCGGTATGATTTACAATAATTTATAATTATTATATAAATTATATAAATTATATAAATTTATAATTTATAATTCTTAAATGATTTCCTTCCGTAAAACCGAATAGAAAAATGTATCTCCTAATTTGTTTTAAGTAGTCCATGCTAGATAGGAATTTCGTATTAAAATGAAGTTACTTAAATAATGACAGGTACCTGTCATTATAATACATAATACATAATACCTGTCATTATTTAAGTAATGATACGAGTTAAAAGAATTTTAAGTACCTATACTGTTTCATTCAAATATTTCAGATATGATTGCGTTTTCTAAAACATGCATAAAAACTATAACCTTCGCCATTTGTTGTCACGAAAAGGGTAATTGTCAACCTTACAACACAACACAACTCTTTAATGATGACCTACAAAGATACTTGAATTGCCCATGGTCCAACATTGGCTCCCGATGCAAATAATTGCCATGTCTAGCTTTAATTTCACATCTTACTTTTATTTTTAAGTCGTCGCCTGAAGCAAAGTTGGAGAATTAAAATGCATTTCTTGAAAGTTGGTAACTAATAATAACTGATATATAACATAAAATTATTGCAGAACATTAGAATTTAGTCGTGATCGTTACGACAAAGGTAATAATGAAAATACGACTACTCATCGAAAACATTTTTCTCGAGTAAACTATCTGTAATGTTGATTTTTTTTTGCTTCATCCATAGTTGCAGTTTTCATCGACTTTTGTGCAGTAAGCTCTCTTGGAAACGAGACTGTAATTGAATTTAACTGTAGAATATTTTTATGAAATGTTTTTAAAGCAATTTTCCTCTTCTGAGAAAAATAAAAAAAAACATTTCTCATCATGTAGAGACTGTTTCTTTTCCGGATGTAGTAGAAAGTGGATATCGCGTGTCAGTCTTCGTGAACGCCTGATGAACACGAAACACAAAGATCCGCATCACAATCCCTTCCATGATTTCAGGAAAGCACTTTTTTATATTGCAAACAACCTCGTGTACCTTTTTTGAATTCTAACCTTACCAGAAAAAAGAATCGTAATAAATAGCACTTCTAAAAAGTGATAGAAAGTGTTAAATGTTCTAAATGATAATTAATAACAAATTTAAGAAACATAAAACGTAAATACTAACAAATATTGTAGAAACAAGTAATTTTCTTATTAATTACCTTTCTATTATCTTCTATTATGAACGTAAAAAATTATCCTTAAGGATTTTGTTTAATTTATTAGTATGCCTTCAAGAAAGGTTGAATTCGGCCAGGGAAACATTAAGGGAAAAAAAGACTTAAAAAACATGATGAAAAGATCGATGAAAAGCCCCTAGGACTGTGCATCATGTTGAAATACATAGATTACTCCAAGGGGCAATTGAAGATGGTACCACTGGGAGCTTTCGCCACAATTTATTAACTCAGACTTCGTTGAGTCTCAGAAAAGATATTCTTACTACTTTTTCTTTCTCGCTTAAATTTTATGCTTTTTTACAGTTGGCACAAAACCAACAGAAAAAGAGAGCTGTTAATAAGAAAATCATGCTGACTTTCTTTCCCAGATGGAAAAATTATGCATAATATATTTATATGAATTTTCGATAGTCATTATGCAAAAAAATATGCATGGACAGTAAATTTTGAAGGTATTAAAATGTTGCAAATATTTTTAAATTAGTCATTTGTTTGCAACATTTTGATACCTTGATATTTATTACTGTAGATATATAATTTTTTTTATAATTTCTGTGACCAATGGCTATTGATAATTTATGCATAAATGAATAGAATATGTGAACTGACTCAAAGTTATTACTTAAAGAATTCTCTTTTCGATTTCCTTGTCTGAATTCTTGATAATAAGGATTACAATTTCAATAATAATTTGTACCGTTCGGCTTAGCTTTATTCAAATTAATTGAAAGGACATTTTTTTACGTAAAATTTACCGGGTAATTCTATAATATTATTTGGCAGCTTTGATTTTTTTCTCAAGAAGCCTGATTTACTAGCTAAGAAAATAAAAAAATAAAAATGCTTTAGCGAAGCCAAGTTCTAAAAGCAGCCCTTCAAGAATGTGAAATACTTTGAGCAAAGTATAGAATTCAAGCTTTAAAATTATCCATAGAAGTCTTTGAAGCTTGCAATAGTTGTAAAGTTATTCACTGTAAAAGAGGACAGTGGAATTTTCACACCTTGCTGCGCTTTAAATTTGATATCTGCATGAAAAATAGTCAAAATACTTTCAAAAATAGCTCGTTGGAAAAAAAAATTTCCAGAGAAAGTAATTATTATATTGACAATTAATTTTACAAATAATTGAAAACAACAGGTATTTAACAAATCAGTCACTAAAAACGGAAAAAATGAAAAAAATAAACATTGACATTTTCACTATTTTTTATTTTAGTCATTTTCTCCAAAACCAGTGGGCCTTTTAAATTCATAATAAAATGATGAATTTCAATTTAACGCCGAATTATTTTTAAATTGAGATGCAATAAAAAAATGAGACTTAAAGACAAATAAAATTACAATAATTTTAATTGTTATAAGTAATTCAAAATTAGATTTTACAAAATTCACACCAATGGTTTTTTGTGACACAAGTAATCAGTTAAACTGATCATTTTGAATTAGGCAGTAAAAAATGAAAAATAATTTGCCTTATTTATATTTCTGCTTACTGTGGCCATAGGAAATTCATTTTGTCACGAAAGAACATAAATACACAATGTTTCGAAATGATTTGTTACTACCAAAAATTAATTTAATTTGAATCTTCTTTATATTCTATTCCTCTTTTATTATATTGAAAATATATTTCCGATAACATAATTAAACATTTGGTGGTCAGATAATTGTCAGAAGTGCTTTAACGCTGCTAAAATAGCCTAATAAATTAATTACTTGAAATTATTTGCAGAGGTTTAAAAAAATAATTTGTACATTTTTGAAAATTATTATCCTCATAATACGAATGCAAATACTCATAACTACGTGGAAATTTTTTTTTCAAATCGAAAAAATTCGTATCGTCTTATTTCCTCTAGAAAAATTATATATA
>JBAGKK010000557.1:111984-128101 GCA_037177015.1 Euceroptres primus | reverse complement strand
CTCTTATTTTGATTCTTCTAGATAAGGATCGCGATTTTAGAAGCGGCATCGTTGCAAAATAGCACCCGTTACCAGTTAATTCTGTTTGTTAACTTGCATTAATTATTACCTCGCTAAGTGAAAAGTGGACAAAAAGTTAAAAATTTCAGAAAAAAACGCAACTACGTGCAGTCTGTCGCGTTGTTTTGTACAAATTGCACAGATTATTCCGGTGATTTGAACCAAAAAGTTTGAACTTTGAAAATATTTGAAAAAAGAAACTTAGAAATATTTCATAATTGTTTGGGTTCGTCGTTATTTTGAACTTGTTTTGTAAAAATGCCGCAGTGGCTTTTTTACAAAACAAGTTCAAAATAAATAAATATTTTTTTTAAATCCATTTATTTTTTGCGGATTAGAAGAAATTTGGGGGGAGGGGATATGCATGAAAATTCGAAAAAAATGTTCCAGTGCATTTTTTGACCACCCCATTCTTCATATTTGAATGTTAGAAAATATTCCCCGGGTTTATGAAATTAGTTTTCGTTGGGTAAAATTTTATCATTCTTAATTTGATAAAATTTCACTCACGTAATGGTTGAGATACCTTCTGGTTTCTGAAGTGACGCAGCAGTTTTACTACTGTAAAACTCCATTTCAGTCACGATCTGGCTATAAATCATTTTCGGAAGTTGACTCCGATGCTTCTGACACGACAAAATAATCCTGTGCAGGGCAATATTATCGTTGCAACCGATGTAAAAGTGTATCCTTACAACTTACATGCTCGTAGAGAGCGGGAATGAGCTCAGGGTGGCTCGTAGGTCGAAGGTCTATAAAAAAAACTTTACGGGCGCGTCTTATGTTCTTCGCGATTTAGCTGCTCCCCAGCCCTGACCGCGTGCAACCGTGCCCTAACGCCAAGTGCTTCGAACGACTCCAGGATCGAGCCCTCGTAAAAATTCTACATGGGACGTACCAAAAATTCACTTCCGAAGCACAAGAAGGGTCCAAGAAATCTGGTGAGAAATAGAAAACATGAAAAAATAAAAGAGCAAGAAGAAAACAAATAGAAAAAAGAAAATAAAAAAAAAATAACAAAGAATGGAGCAAGACAAAGTTGGTTAACCAAACCTGATGAAAATTTGAAGAAAAAATAAAAATAGTGATGTTCACCACCTTATCGCCCCTCAAATTTTTAAAATAGGTTTATAAAATCCAGGAAACTAACCATATTATTAAATATAACAAATTTTAAAGGAGAAATTAAAGTGCGATATAGAAAAAAATAGTTGCATCTATAATTGTTTATTTAGCATTATTTATTTGACCCTTCCTTTCGCTTTAGAAAAAAAATCGTAATTCTGATTCAACCTTCATCACTGGTAGTGTATTTTGTTATTTAAATTATTACCTGCAATTCTATCTGAATGAATTTTATTAAAAATAAACTTGCTGGGTAAATAGATAGCTAGATAAAATATTAGTTAATTAACAATTTGTTTAATGCAAATTTAACTGTGTTTTAATAAAATTCATGCAAAGAGACTTCAAGGTAATATTTTAGATAACAAAATTCACTATTAATGATCAAGATTGAATTAGAATTTCGATTTTTTTCTAAAGCGAAAAAATAAATACAAAATCTTAAATAACTAATATTAAATGAATAATTACAGATAAAAATATTTTTTCTTAAATCACAATTATATTTATCTTAATCTATATGTTACATTCAATAATGTGATTATTTTCGTCGATTTTACAAACTACATATTTCAAAGTCTACTCAAATTTGAGGCACGATAAGGAGTGAACAGCCTTAATAAAATCCATTGAATACTTCCTTAATGATCACTTTTTAAGTTCTATAGACTAAATCGTTGAGACTACATTACCCGGCCTGCCAGCGACGTTGGAGATTTAAAAAAGTGGAAAAAGTGATCATTTTTTTCAAAAAAGTGGAAAAAGTTACTATTTTTTTTCTAAAAAAGTGAAAGAAGTTGCAATTTTTTTCAAAAAAGTGACCAAAATATGACCAAGAAGTTTTCGGTTAGATTTCCAAATCACCTATCAATTATGAAATTGATGAATTTTTAAATTTTCAACGAACAAAATTTCTGAAATAATCCTACTGCAATTCTCCAAAATCTTACAAAAAAACCTCAAAAATTTTCCGATTCCTGTCTAGAATCTAAAAAATACAACACAAATTTCTAGACTTCTTTTTGACGACTAAGAACCATTCATGATCAAAAAATGACTTTTCTAAACAGTACCAAAGTCTAGGGCTTAATGTCTCTGTATTAAATATTTCTTGGACTTTCAAATCTTTGGAACTCTCTAAAATTTTATGAAATCATGCATGAAATCTTCTATAACTTTCGGCAACCTTTTAGAATCGTCTAGATTGTCTAGAATGCATATGTATTTTAAATTTTCTAATCACTTTTAGATGCTTTAAATCTTCTGAAATTCCTCGAAATTCTTTAGAATCTTCTAGGTTTTCTTCTGTTGAATTTTTTGAGAATCTTCAAGTGGCTTCCTGATTCTCCAAAAGTCTTCTAAAATTCTCAAGCATTTTCTAGGACCCTTTAAAACCTTCCAGTGTCTTTTAAATTCTGTCAAAGATATCCAGAATTTTTCAGAGTCTTCTCAGATCTTTCAAAATCTTCAAATACACCCCAAAATCTATTATAATTTCCAAAAAAATTTTAGACTGTTTAAAAATCTTTTAGAATTCTCAAAAATATTTTGAATTCTGCCATAAACTTCTAAAATCTTCTAGTCTCTTCCAGACTTTTTTCCTAGATTTTTAAAAAGTCTATAGAATTTTAGGAAGATTCTGAAAACAATCTAGAAGAATTTTTCAAGATTAAGGGAGTCTTTTGTAAATTTTATAGGATTCTAAATGATTCTGCAGAATTCTGGAAATTCTAAAGTTCAAAATATTCTTGAGGATTCTAAAAAATTCTCTCTATTATTCTCAAAATATTCCCTTTAGAATACTTTGGAGACTATTAAAGAATTTTAGAATATTCTTTAAGACCTTATAAGATTATTGTAGCAAAACCCAAAAAACTGTGAAACATTATGGAAGAATCCAGAAGATTCTGGAATAGTCTCGAATATTTTGGAAATTTTTTAGAGATTTCAGATAAGTTTTAAAGATTCTAAAACATTTGAGAAAATTTCGGAAGTCTTTTGTAGATTTGAGAGGATTCCAAAAGATTCTGGAGAATTCTGGAAGCTTTTAGAACTTTTCAGAAGGATATAGGAGAGTTCAGAATATTTTAGAGAATTTAGTAAGATTCTGAAACAGTTTATAAGAAGACTCTGAGAGAATCTGGAAGATTATGGATCAGTCTGGAATTTTAGATAATTATAATAAATTTGAAACATTTTTTGAAAATTATGGAAGATTTGAGAAGAATTTGGAGAATGTTGAAAGAGTTTGGAGGATTCTGGAAGACTATGGGAGAGTCTAGAATTTTCTGAAGAATTTTAATAGATTTCAAATAAGTTTTGAAGATTTTGTAGCATTTTAGGAAATTTTAGGAGTCTTTTCTAGATTTTGGAAGATTTTCAAATTATCAACTTTTAAAATGTGACAAACAAAGTCACATTTCAGCATGGCAATAAGTTTCATCA
This sequence comes from Euceroptres primus, assembly GCA_037177015.1. NCBI lineage: Eukaryota > Metazoa > Arthropoda > Insecta > Hymenoptera > Figitidae > Euceroptres > Euceroptres primus. The sequence goes on along the minus strand of JBAGKK010000557.1, from coordinate 124,471 downwards.
GATAATGAAATAAAAAAAAATTATTTCTATTTTCAACGTAAAAAAGTGACTAAAAATTTTTTAAAAGTGGAAAAAGTGATTCGTTGGCAGGCCAGGATTACTAATTCTGATTCCAAGACTCAGTTTAATAAAATTTTGAGGAGTTAGTAGAATAGCATTTCGTAAGCGTAAAAAACATAAATAAGAGAAAATAAGTATCGATCTAACGAAACTAGCTTAACTATTATAGCTGCAACATTTTATATCCAATTACTTTATTTAATTAACCGTTACCAGCGCGCATCTGAAACTTTATTGACTCGCCTTGTGCGAATTGAGATCGCAAGCTCGGATTAAAAAAGAAAAGAGGTTCTGAAACGAATTGTTAAAGAGATTGAGAAAAATACCTCTTGAAATGAAACCCTAACATCAAACCACGATTTTATCGTCAGCTAATCCAATTCTTTTTTTACTCTGATTTTTATATACTAGCTACTTTAATTATAGTACACGAGCAAACTTATAGCTTGAGTTTTAAAGATTAAATTTAAAAGAAATTAGATTTTTAAATTTAATTAAATTTTTTTAAAAATTTATACAAATCAAAACTGACTTTGCATTTTCATAATTATAGTAAGGTATTTCCGTTTCTTTTGAAAATAAAACCATTGTCTAGATTTTCATGAAATAAAAGGACAATTAGAAGGAAAGATGTTGAGCAGAAGATCACGTAATCCCATAATCCCCTGCGGGGTAGGTAAAATCGAACGTGGTTTGCGAGCAGGATTGGAAATATGCAAAGTGTCAGGAGAAAGAGACGGTGTGAAACTCGGGTGGCTTCACGAGTATTAAAATCGACATAAAATGTTATTATCCGACGATGTAATTCCGAGAGTTCCGATAATTCACTGCCTGAGTAAAGAAGTCTCTGGTGTCGGGCTTTGATATTCTAGCAGGATATTCTCTTCTTCTCCTCTGCTCACTTTCACACATGTATAAATCATTAAATTACAAGTCACTACATTCATTCTGAAGCAAAAATATTCATGTAATTTGTGTATTAATAAACTATTAAACTCATAACTTTTATACTTTTCGTAAAATTAAATTTTAACATGTCATAAATTCTACAATCTTCAAAGAAAGATGATTGATTAAAATTAAGAAAAGGGATGAAGCTGTGAATTGAAAGAATATGAAAATGAAAGAATATGAAACTGAGAGACTCGTTTGCTTTAATCGAAACTTGAGCCTCTTGAGTTATTTTCCTTCAGAATCATTTCTTATTACGCTTATTAACTTTAATTACAGAAATCCTCTAAATCCCTCTTCTCCAGATCTTTTCAGTCCTTAAGAAATTTCTCCTAGGACCTAATAAATACTTTACTTTCTTTTACTTTTAAGTCTGTTCCCATAATCGGTTTTTCACCTATCTTTCCATTCCGACTGAACGGAAAAAGAATCCGATATCAAATTCTTCTGCCACCAGTTCGACTAGCTGAGAAGAAAAGGGTTGAGTGAGAAAGACTAAGGTGAACTGAAATGCATTGGGAGTGGAAAGAAGAAGCTGCAGACAAAGTAGAGAAAGAGAGAGAAAGACAGAGTGAAAGAACGAGGAAGATATTGCCGCATTCCACTGGTGCATAATGAGCTGTGAAATTTCAAGAGTGGTATGCTCATGGCACTTCCCATTGGTCGCGGAAATATTCTCCCTGGAATCTCGGTGCGAGACGTCCAAGGACTTGGGATTTCGGTCGTTGTGGTTCTCTCTGTGAATGTAATTTCTTTTTCGTAAAAAAGCTGTGCTTTTCCATTTTCAATAAACTAAAATCGTCTATTTAGGTGAACAACGATTTATTTCTCTTTTCGAAAAGAAACCAACCCTCATTTTACCCCACAAATCATTGAACTAAAGAATATTTCACCAAACCAATTAAATATTTTGATTCAAACTTTTTTTAATACAATCAATATTGAATATAATTGCTCCAATTCTGTAAATCATTCATTCAATGCGTTTTATTTTGCATGTAATTGAGTCAATGCAATATTTTCATTGTGGAAAGAGAAAGCATTGCTTTAGCCCCTAATGAAGACATTATTTCCATAAGAATAGTAGTTGCCCAGAAGTAAAAAATGCAAGTTCGATCAATAAACTCGTGAATAGGAGTACTTATGTCCCAAAAACTTTTAAAGATTTTATTCGTACTTTTTTTTTACGCCACTAGTTACATGATTTTATGCGAATCGTTTCCTTCCTATAAAACAGTACTTTTTTCAAGAATCTGAGTTTTGAGAATCTGAGAAACGTACGATTTTATCGTTGAGTAAGACATAAGAGGCAGTTGGCAAAGTAAAAAATGTCTAAAATTTAACGACCTTGCTGCCGGGATTTTGCGAGTGACAATTTCCACAGCCGACAGAATCGCGACGAGTAAGCAAACTACAGAGAAATTCTGATGGTGGTAGTATCACGTTTTTATGGGACTGTTAAGGTTAACTACGACTGCCTGCACCGTTTCTTATGACCTGATATATCCTCGCGAGTGTAGAAAGTAGAACCTCCTTCTTCCTCTGCGTTTCTCGGATGTCAAACGCTCCGTGGAGCCGTGCAATAACGGCGGCGTTTATAGCTAGAAGATAAACGAGGATTCCCTCCGAGGTAATCGCGCCACGTCACTCGCGCTCTGGACTTCTTGTCCGAAGAGATATGGAGTACGAGAAAGAATTGGTTCCAAGAGCCCTTCGCAGGATTGAAGGGAATCGAATTCTTCAAGTACTGCGCGGGGCAGATCCCCTACTGTGGAGGGCAACAATTTTAAACATCGTATTCGTTTCACAATGTAAAATATTTTGAATGAAATTGTATAATAGGGTGGTCCAAAAATGCATTGGAAATTTTTTTTCGAATTTTCATGTTCTCACTTCCCAAATTTGTTCGAATCCACCAAAAAATAAGTGCGTTTAAAAACAATGATATTTAGAAGTTCCGCAAGCCCCATGAAGTTTAACTTATTTCCCATAAGAAAAAAATACGTTTTTGAAAATTTTATTCAGAATTGTCAATATTAGGTGAATCAAGTTAAAACTGAATATTTCTCTTCACAATTAGCTATAAAATTCGAATCAAAAATTACTTTTTAAATATGACCTCCATGAGTCTGTTTTATAGGGTCTCGAAAAAACCCCATAAGGGGCCGTTCAAATAATACGTAACGCTTGGTCAAGAGAGAGGTGTCTATAATGCACTTGAAACTGAGAGAGACACAGATATACCAAAAGCGTTACGTATTTTTTGAACAACCCTTCTAAGTGAAAAATTGGGTTTTGCGAGTTTTTGGCACTAATTATGATTTTTTTGCGGTTTTTTAAGTAAAAATTGTTTCTAATACATAAAATATTACTTTCATCTGATAACTAGATGTTTTAATAAATTTTTTAAACAATTTATTATTGTTTATAGCAATTTTCTCTTAGAATAGGGTTGGGAAGTCGCGGTTTTTCCGAATTTTTCGACTTGCTTTCAACTTTTTAATTAGAGCGAGGCAATAATCAATTAAAGTTAACAGAAATAATTTTTTAAATAATTTATTATTATTTATAACAATATTCTTTTAGAATAATGCTAGAAAGTCGTGGTTTTTTCTAAAATTTTTATAATTGTTTAACCAATTTATTATTATTTTTAATAATATTCTCTTTGAATAATGCTAGAAAGTTGCAATTTTTTCTAAAATTTTCAACTTTTTGTCCACTTTTCACTTAGAGTGAGGTAATAAATAAAGCAATTTAGCAAACATAATTGTTTAGACAAATTATTATTATTTATAACTATCTTCTATAGTAATGCCAGAAAGTTGCGATGTTTTCTGAAATATTCGACTTTTTGTCCATTTTTCACTTAGTGATGTAATAATTAATGCCAGTTAACAACCATAATTATTTAAACAATTGATTATTGTCTATAACTATGTATCTTCTCTTAGAGTAATGCTAGGAAGTTGAGCTTTTTTCTGAGATCTTCAGTTTTGCTTTGACTTTTTAGTTATGAACAAATAATAAATGAACATCAACAAGAATTATTTTTGAATAGTATTCTATTGTTTTCAAAGTAAAGTATTTTAACTCTTTTGCTAATGTTTTAAAATATTTATTTAAACAAAAAGGCTATCTTACAGTAGATATAAAAACAAAGGATGGAATAATTAGGAGTAGGTGGGAGGAGTGGGTCTGTAAATGACTTGTACATTTTTTTTTGTTCAAATTCATATTTTTAAAACATTAGTAGAAGAGTAAAAATACTTCAATTGGAAAAGAATAGAATACTATTTAAGAAATTATTCTTGTTTATGTTCATTTATTATTTGTTCATAACTAAAAAGTCAAAGCAAATCTAAAGATTTCACAAAAAAGCGCAACTTTCTAGCATTACTATATGTCAGAAAAAAAACCGCAACTTTCTAGCATTATTTAATGAGAATATTATTAAAAAAAATAATAATTTGCTTAAACAATTATGGTTATTGACTTGAAATAATTATTAGCTTACTCTAATCGAAAAGTAGACAATATGAGGAAAAGTTTAGAACAAACTGCAACTTTCTAACATTATTCTAATAGAATACTGTTATAATATTGTTTAAACAATTTTGTTTGTTACCTTGCATTAAGTATAACATCACTAAGTGAAAAGTGGACAAAAAGTTAAAAAATTCGGAAAAAACCGCAACTATCTAGCATTAATATAGGGGAAGATAGTTATCAACAATAATAATTTGTTTAAACAATTATGGTGAAAAGGTTAAATGCAAATTAGAATGAATTAAATTTATTCAAATGGTAATTCGAAAAAATAAAAATGATGAAAAATAGTAATTCGGAAAAATAACAATTAGGGCAAATGGTAATTCGGAAAGTTAAAAATTATGTCACTATGGTAATTCGACAGAATAAAAATTATGAAAAATAATAATTCGGAAGAATAAAAATTATGGAAAAGAGTAATTTGGAAAAATGAAAATTATGACAAATGGTAATTCGGAAAAATAAAAATTATAGCAAATAGTAATTCGGATGAGTAAAAAGTATGACAAACGGCAACTTGGAAGAATACAAATTATGACCAATGGTAATGCGGAAAAATAAAAATTATGGCCAATAGTAATTGGGAAGAATAAAAATTATAATAAATGGTAATTCGGAAGAATAAAAATTATGAAAAATGGTAATTCGGAAGAATAGAAATTATGACATATGATAATTCAGAAGAATATAAATTATAAAAAACAGTAATTCGGAAAAATAAAAATTCCGGCAGATCGTTATACCGGAAAATAAAAATTGTGGCAAATGATAATTCGGAAAAATGAAACTTAGGAACATTGACAATTAGGAGAAATAAAAATTTTAGTAAATTCTTTTGTCAGTCAAACGAATTAAGGTAAAAAAATTGTTAGGGAAAATAGAATTTGGGGAATATTCATGCGCTTTAAAGTCTATACAACTCTGTAGCGTTGTGGCGACTATAAATATGAAACTGATGTTTCTCGTGTATTTAATATCATCATTCTTTTCAGTTTCAAATATTATCCTAAATTGCAGATACTCGCTTTTATTTTAATTCTTTTTCAAAACAATATCAGAAGAACGTAATTACCATCTAAATTCCCTATAATTTTGTGACGAGCATCTTTTTCAATTCAGGATTATTTATTGACGGCCTGGACCTCGATTCTGTCTTTCAATCTGGGACGTATGTTTGTAGCTTTAAGTTTAAGATATCGTGAAAATATCTCGCTTTAGCGACCTTGACTGGCTTGATGTCGAGAGAACCAAGATGCAGGGATTTAATCGAAGCCAGAGGAGTCTTAGGTGAGCGTAAATCATCCGAAGCCTTCTAACCTTCGTACACAAGATCTAACAACTGGTCCGTAAAGAGGCAACAACTCGACTGGTAAGCTCGTAAACCGTCTTTCGGGACGCAAACTGCTACCACTATCTTCTCTGTGCCTGACTGAATATTGCAAACTGTCCTTACATTTAATACCAGGAAGAGTAGAGTCTTAAAGACAACGAGGACTAAGAATAGAGACGTCGATGGCCTACAATTTTTTCATTTCCTACTTACTGTTTAAACCGGTTGTTTAGCTACTTTATACTCAATCACTCCTATTGTGAACTTCAAAGAGTTTGCAGAATGAAGAACAGCTTCCTTACCTGAAACAAAAAATTTACGAATTTTTAGTTTCTAAGATTGTGTTATTTTATTAAGTTTATCATAAGGATTATATAATTATGACTATTGTCCTAAAGTACACTCATCTCGCCTTACTGTGCCGCTTGTTCTTGTGCCGGCTTCACGGTTGTTCACGCTTGACTGCTTCTGCCCCCCCCCTGAGCGACCCTTGACGCCCAACACTGAAGCTCATCGCTCGGACAGTCAGGGCCGCATCAAAAGTTATTTACATCGCGACTCTCTGGGCATATACTTTTATACGTTCAGAGACTATATATGCGGTCCTGAGTGTTGACATAAGAGTGCTCGCTCGTCGCTTTAAATCCAGTTCAAACTGGATTTTAATAGCGCCCGTTACTGTACCGACCAGACCCGAGGCCGGCACAGTTACGAGAGATGAGTGTAATAACAAATGTCATTTTTGTGTCGTGCTTTATAATTTACATTAATAAAATATTGATATGATCGGTGTAAGCGACGTCTATTACAAAAACGAGCATTCGAACTTACGATTGGTCAATAAAGAAAAGTTATTAAAGTAAAATCAGTTGCATTGTAAAATTTACACTATTATAAATATATGAAAACAAAAATTGATACGATCATCCTATTAAAAAAAAAATAATAAAATAAAAGTCTTTCATCAGTATTTTCCGTAGAATGCGGAATTGATCACAAATTTTCTTTACGGCATATTCTGAAGTTTCCTTGGATTCTTAACAGCTTCTAAAGTTCAGCATTTATTGATGATCATCGCTATTAAAGTAACTCTTGCAGAATCTCACAAAATTTTTTTGTCGATTTCTCATTAACTTCTTCCAATGAGATATTATTCGATACAAAAATGTTCAAACTCTTCTTTGGAATGACAAATGTATAATTTTGCTATATAATCCTCAATGTAATCTAGTACGTGTAGATCTAAAAAATAAGGATAGTATACATGCTGGAAATAATTAATCAGAGATTCTTGCATGTATCTAGTACGGATTGTTACATTAGTGTAGTCCAAATTTTTTTTCGAATTTTTATGCATATCAACCCCAAGTTCGAATCCACGAAAAAATAAATGCGTTTTATTCTAAAAAAAAAAAGATCTTTAGAGGTTCCGCAAGCGCCATGAAGTTTAACACGCATTTTCCATAAGAAAAAAGACATTTTGTAAATTTTAATCAGAATCATCAGTATTAGGTGAATCGAGTTGAAACTCGACACTTCTCTTCACAATAAGCTATAGAATAGAAATAAATATTTAATTTTTCAATATCACTCCCTCAAGTTTGTTTTATAGGGTCCCAAAAAAAACCCCATAAGTGAAAAATTAGGTTTTGCGAGTTTTTGGCGATAATTATGATTTTTTTGCGGTTTTTTAAATACAAATTGTATTATTATTTTTAATAATATTCTCTTAGAATAATGCTAGAAAGTTGCGGTTTTTTCTAAAATTTTCCACATTTTGTCCACTTTTCAATTAAAGTGAGGTAATAATTATTTCAAGTTAACAATCATAATTGTTTAAACAATTTATTATTATTAACATTAATATTCTCTTTGAATCATACTAGAAAGTTAGGGTTTTTCTGAAATATTCAACTTTTGTCCACTTTTCGCTTAGAGTGAGTTAATAATTAATGCAATTAAACCATATTGTTTAAACAAATTTATGGAGGTGATATTTAAAAAGTAATTATTCATTTGTATTCTATAGCTAAGTGTGAAGAGAAGTGTTGAGTTTCAACTCGATTCACCTAATATTGACGATTCTGATTAAAATTTACAAAAACGTCTTTTTTTCTTATGGAAAATACGTGTTAAACTTCATGGGACTTGCAGAACCTCTAAACATAATTTTCTTTTTTTAAAAAAAATGCATTTTTTTGTGGATTCAAACAAATTTGGCGGCGATATGCATGAAAATTCGAAAAAAAATTTCCAATGCATTTTGGGACCACCTTATTGTTACATCCATTCTATTGCCCTAAGTGAAGAATGATATGAGGAATTAAAAAAAATCGCATCGCTGAAGGATTCCAGGTTTTGATTAGTTACGTCTCTGTGGAATGACCAATTGTTTTTTAATGAACGCATTCATTGAAATCGTATCGTACATCGATCCAGGGTACTCGACGTCATTGGGTTTCTACCTCGTTTCGTCGTCTCTTCAACCTGTTTCGATCATGGCTCACCCGATATGCCCCAATCAGATGCCTCTTGTAATCCAGATCAAGGAAGTTAGGTATATGCCTTGTTCATTGACGAGAACGAAGAAGGGAATGGTAGATTACGCGAGTTTAGTTTGTTACCGACTAATCATATCTTCAGAATTCATCAAATATGGAAAAATAAACCTAATACCTATTTTCAAAATTTTTATCAATTATACACTTGGAAACTTGAGAGCAATCAACATTCAAGATGCCTTAGTAAACATTTCTAACAAATGAAATTCACTGTATTAAAATTTCATGTGTCCAAAAAATCTAACAATAAGTCATTTCTTGGCTTCCACTGCGACAAAAATAAAAGAAATGAAAAATGGAGGCAGCCTTTAATGGGAATTCAATCAATGTCTCAAACAAGTTTGTGGCAATTTGGATCGACGGTGCCAACAAAGAATAATGGAAAGAAGATTCACAGGGGTGGTTTTGCCTTCCATTTGAGGGTGTCTGCGACTCCTCCTCGGGCCGCAGAAGAATAAACGAATAAATCAACGTTTCTTTATGCAAACTCACATTTAATTTCGTACTAAAATAGAAAGGCATTAATTTTGCATGCAAACAGGAAAGGAGAGGGCGAGATTTCTACATCGGCTCAAACGTTCCTCTCAGTAGAAAATGGTTAAGGGAGACAGAAACATGCACTGGGAGAAATAAAGGGAGATGGATCGTAAAAGAGAGAAGGTTCTAAGGGGATGGAAGGTTTTCTGCAAGAGGCATTTCGGAGGGTGAGAAATCTCGGAATAGTGACTTTAGGGTGACTTTTCATTCGAGACGAGTCGAGTCCGAACGGCTTTCACGGTATAATCAAGATGTTTGTTGATGTCGTTGGTGGTAGAAAAGCGAGTGAAAATAAACGTAAGAACCTAAGTGAAAGGACGAGAAAGACGGCAGAAGCCAATGTGAAAATGGGATGCGGTTCTGAAGTAGGAAGAAGAGTCGGAAACAGGAGAAAGATGAAAGGTAGCAGAAGGAGAAAAAGAGACGGAGATGTCGGCTTGAATATATAGAAGGGTTCGTAAACAGGAATGGGAAGTACTGTAATTGGAGTTGCATAAATTCAAGAATATTAAATGCATCGACCACCAAGTTTGGAATGAAAGGTGCCTCATTCCCAAACTTCAGCCTCAACGAGAAATAAATTACGCCGTCGGCGGCGACACTTCTGTACCGTAAAACGAGGTACCTGGAAAACTCGACAACCTGTAGATGTTTCCGGACACCACGGTACCTAACTTGTCGGAAATGGCCGAGGTGTTCTCTAACCGAGGGTCGTATAATTGCTTTCGAAACAAATGCAATTTCATACTTATTGTGCCATCGATCTCTTTTTCCATTGTGGACGCTGCTTTATATGCAGATTCGAGAAACACTGATTTATTAAAAGTATTTTCTCTACACTGAAGAAAAATTTCCTCTAACCAAATAAATTCAATTGTTTGGCTCACATTCCGCCATTCTTTATTTAAATTAAATAACTATTACAGAGATCACAGGGGTTGAGTAGTTCAATTTTAGGGGAAATGGGGAGATATATTTTCGAAAAAAGGGGATTTTTAAATTAAAAATACCCAGAGAGTGAATAAATATTGATAAGTGGAATGTTTATAAAAGCAGGGGAAAAAGAACCAAAATTAATTTCAATGCATTTCGGAAGAGGCAGCAATACATTTCTTAGAAAAATGTTTGGCTCAAAATTATTTGTCTAATAATAATTATTAGGCGTTTTGTGTTTTTTTAAAATCTTAATAAACATTCGTAATTTTTATCCAATAATATACAATAGAATAATCCTATAGAACAATAGCTCATTTTGTTCATTGGAACATTCTCTACAATTTTGTTCCTTGAATTTTATTATAGATAATTTGTTAACTAAACAAATTTTGTACAGTCTATAGTTTCTAACCAAATTATTCTTAATAAAATTCAACAAAAATAATTGTAGAGAATATTCAAGTGAACAAAATGAGCTATTCTTGATTCAAATTGGATAAAAATTACGAATGTTTAGTAAGATTAAAGGAAAAACATAAAATGTCAAATAACGATTATTAAATAAATAATTTTGACCCAAACTAATTTTTCCTAAGAAATGTATTACCTCTACTAGATAATACAGAGGTATTACCTTTTGGAAGAGGTATTACTACCTCTTCCAAAACGCATTGAAATTAGTTTTGGTTCTTTTGTTCCTGCTTCTATAAACCTTTCTTTAGATTGAGGTTACGTCAAGCGGTCGAGCATCCTCAACTAACGATATTTTTTTCCTAACTGGAAAAATAATCAAAATATAATATTTTAAAAATAAATTTAAAAATTTCAAGGTTGCAGCACAAAAATGATTTTTATTAACTTTAAAAAAAGTAGTAGAAACGTATTTTAAATCTGAGTAAATTTGATGAAATAATGATTGAATAGAAGATTGCAAATAAAGTAAATTAAAAGTTTTTTAAATAGCGTTAAAAAATATTTAAACCATATTTAAAACTTTATTTTTAAACGATAAAAAATAAATTAATACACTTTTGAATGTAATAAACTTCTATAATTCATGAAAAAAAAATTTGAACTTCGAAAAAAAGGGAGAAATATTCAATGTAAAGGATTTTAGCAGATTTCGAGAAAATTAGGGGGGAAAAAGGGAAAAGGAGGAATAGGGAAAAAAGGGAAATAGGGAACTGACTGTGATCCCTAATGTTACTTGAAAACAAAAGAATCAAGATCTAATTCAAATAAACCATTTCCTTGGTGACATACCTTTAATTTAAAGAAATAGTTGTCCAATTCTAGTAATTTAACTTTTTGAAGTAATAAATAGATACTTGATTTTTGCATTATCTTTAAAAAGTTAATATATTTATTTGATTTACAGAAAATGAAATGTAAATTGAATACGAGTATCGAAAGCATTGGAAAAAATCAAGTAGAACAAAAACGAGAAAACTGAAACATGTCTGTTGTCAAGTGCAAGATTTATTTTTCCATCGACACAATCAAAACCATCAGTTGCCAATCGAGAACTATTGATAGAGGACGAGGACATTCTAGACATTGAAAACCAGAATTGGGTGCACATATGACATTCAACGAACCGCGATTTCTCCCGATATCGCAAAATTCGAAGCAAGAATATCGACCTTTATCACTTCATCGAAACACAGTCAATCAATGGAACGAAGCGCACGAAATGTAGTTGTTTGAAATGTAAACTCATCATAAATTTTGAAACCATTTATTCAACTAGTATAACCCTGAAATTTTCCGAGCATCGGAAAATGAAAATCGTATCAGAAACATTTAAGATGCAAAAAAACTCTGCCAAGTAAATGTTAACAGTACCAAGCTATATTAAAATGAATATAACATTTTTAAATTGGTTATTATTATTTAAGTAAATGAAAAATTAATAAACTAGAAAAACTTGTAACAAAGGATTTTAAAAACTAAGACTAAAAAAATATTAAAAAATTATAAAAACTTCGCGAGAGATAGTTACGAAAAACAAAAAATATCTCACCAAGTTTTTATAATTTTTTCTTTTTTTTAGTCTTAGATTTTAAAATTTTTTGTTACAAGAATTTGAGTTTATTAATTTTTCATTTACTTAAATTATAATAACCAATTAAAAAATGTTATATTCATTAATATAACTTGGTACTGTTGACTTTTTATTTCGCGGAGTTTTTTGCATCTTAGATGTTTTTGGTGAGATTTTACATTTTTTTTTAAAAGTTTTATTTAATAAAATACTTATTTCGAGGTATTATAATTTATCAAATACGCAACACATTATAATTACCATTATTTATAATAATATAATACATAGGTTGTAATAATTATATAAATTAAATACTATACTGTACAGCATAGTACATAAATATAAGTTTATGTATAGACTTTATTCCTTCTTGTAAACTATCAAGATTCGGAGTAGTAAATTGAAACCAAATTATTAACTTTCAAGATGAAAATTTTAAAATATTTTATACCATTCTAACCTCAAAATCTCAACTTTGACATGATTTTTCGGCTCTCATGGTATAAAATACTGTTC
>JBAGKK010000557.1:81594-104954 GCA_037177015.1 Euceroptres primus | reverse complement strand
TATCTCCCTTTCTTTTCTTCACCATCTCATCCTCTTTATTTACCCTTCCACTATGTGTACTCAACACGCCAGACGCAATCAGGCACGTTCTAGCACGCATAAAATCATGCGCGAATAGAGGCACAGTTCGAAACTTTAATGGTGGAAAATTTAAATTACAAATATCGAAAGGATCACAGGATGCCAAGAAAATTTCAGTGATTCCTCTTAAGGAGCTTTTTAATAATAGGTGTCCAGAAATGTTACTGAAATGTGATAACAGTTTGAAACTTTTTTTCTTTGCTGATGAAACGCTCATTTGCTGATGAGTAGATGTACAGCTTCCCTAGCGAAAGTTTCGGATAGGGATTCTATCCGAATGAATCCAAACCAATCCGAAATCTTTATCCAAGCCATTCCGAGCTATTCCGAAGCTAATTTTTAATCCGAATGAATCCGAACCCATTGAAAATTAATTCGAACTTTTAATCCAAATGGATCCGAAACAAGTTTTTGAACCGAATTGAATTGAATTGAAAACTTGCTTTGGGTTAACCTCGGATTCATTTAGATTGAAAATTGGCATCAGATTCATTCGGACTAAAAGTTCGGATGTATTTTTAATAGGTATGGATTGATTTGGATTGAAAAGTTGCTTCGGATTGACCTCGTAAAAGTTCGGAATGGCTCGGATATAGATTTCGGATTGGCTCGGAATAGGTAAGATTCATTCTGATAGGATTTCTATCCGAAACTTTCGCCAGGGTATATCATGTACGCTTAACACTTCAAGGTATTCACCTCAGAGCTATTAAAAGCACTTCTAATTGAATTGATTAAAATGCAAATTATCGATTTCACAAAACTTGAATATTTAATGCTAAATACATTCCTCTAGTTACTACACGTTCTTTAGCGGTCTCTTCGGCTTCTTAAGACGCGCACGATAATCGTGTACATTTTCATTACGATCGTGTTTCGCGCACATACCGTGGCCTAACTTGATTTTAATTGTCTATTACAAGCGATATTTCCTGCAAACGATGCTCACAAAGTCGAACGTGATCAACCAACAATATAGAGGTTTCGATTAACGACCGAACGTTTTCTAAAATGAATTACTGAATTACTGCATTACTGAATAGTGACAGTATAGTTAAAAAACTTTGTAGAAAGTAGAAGTTTCGGATCTTTCCTTCATTATGTATTTAAAGTATTGGTAAAGTAGGCAACTCTCTAAATCTGAATCAGTTAAAAGTAACTGATTGACAGTCAAATTTGACTGATTCAAAAAGCAAGAAGTCAGTCACTGAAGATCAGTTAAAATCTACTGATTCAATCACTTAAACGGAAGTGGCTGATTCAGTATCAGTAATTAGTAATTAATCAGTAATCTTCGAAAGTTAGCGCTCGGTGGCGAAACTACTAATTATTCAGTCAAAAATGACTGATCCATCGGTTGTTTTTGGCAAGATGCGCATGTACACACCGCAGAACCTAATTGGTTCATATTTCCCCGCTGTATTTTAAATAAAAAAAATTGAAATCTTTAAATCCATTAATATTTTTAATTGATATTACATTATACCACTTCATCTTGGGCTTATTTTACGCAGAATTTTGATAGCTTTTGTACTATTTTGTGGAAAAAATTTTATCTCGTAGATTATAAAAATTATGAGAACTTTTGCATCTCACAAAAAACAGGTGTCCTCATATTCCTGGCCGGTACTGTATAAAATTGTTTGTTATGCTTGAACATGCTCGTTCCGACAGTTGAATTTGCGTATATATTATGGAAAATATGACATCAATGCTATGTGCAAAAGTTGTCAATAGATAGTGGTTATGTTCGACAATTGACTGAACAATCAGTAATGCAGAAATAATAACTGAAAAAAATTAATCATTTTGCATTACTAATTCAATCAGTAGGTTCGACCAGTGGCCACTTAACTATTTCATCAATCAAAATCCGAAAAATAACTAATCTTTCAGTTAAACTCGGTTGTACTGATCGAATCAATAAAATTTTATCTCATTCAGATTTAGAGAGAAGCCCTCTACTCTCGAATGGGAACTTTCTTTCCTTTGCTTAATGCTTAATGCCATGTTCCATTCACTCTTGCAGTTACAAATTGCTCCCTAACGAGTCTGAATACATCAAGGTCCTTAACAAGACGACATCACAACAATGACAAACAATTGTCGCATATGACTGCTTAGCGATGGCTGCACCCTAATCAAGTCAAACGTGAAGTACAATTGTGGAATTGGATGACTGTTCGGTGATTTTGAATTATTTGCAGCTTGGATATGATTTCTTTGAAGCTTTGAGAATAACTTATTCTACTGAATTATGTAATCCAAACTGTAATTTAACGGTGCACTGTTTCATAAGCTATTACAATTTTGGTCCACGAGAAGCTTAGAACATTAATATTAAAATTATCCGTTCCTCTGCGGCTATTATTCTAAACCAAAGAACCTATGTGGGTTTGGTTTGTTAGCTTAGACAAGAGAATTATAGAACATAATCAGCTTTTCGTATAGTCCAGTCGTCACTAACACTTCTGTATGCACTAATAGGTCCCCGAGATAATTTTTGTTCAAAAGGTCATAAAAAGTCCCCTGATTACGAATAATTTGGTTATTTTTTCGAAATTCTGGTCAGTTTTTGTTTAAACAATTTTTTAAAACAATTTCATTATTTATTAACAAAAAAATGTACCTCAGAATGTATTGCTCAAAAAATTTTGAAACTTGTACATTATCTATATCGAGGTTAGATCTCTTGAAAGCAAAAAGAAATCATCCAATCAAATGAAAACTTTTCTCCGTGAATTGTTGTTAAAAAATTGCTATTTTTGAGACGAAATCGTCTAGATTTCATCCAAATCAACCAGTGTCATAAATTTCCCTAAAACTGTTGCGAAACCTATATCTACCATTAATAACATTGTTTATTCTTCATAAACTCTCTTGATTTATTGTTTATAAGAACTGTTATAAATAAAGACCCTCAGTGATCAGAATTGATTTTTTTGAATTTGTTTTGTTAACCTTTGACACAAGGTGAAACTCTTTACTCTCTTAACATTTTCTCGTACGACGAGCGATTATTTATTCACAGCCTTATAAACAATATATTTCTCATAAATCTACGTTTGTTACGATCGGGTACCAGAATTTCCTGTTGAGTTAAATCTCTTTTATTTTTAATCGGAAGTAAACTGAGAGCCTGACCTAAGTGAACCCAGAATGCACCGATCCAGGCGTCTCCGAAGAGACCGATGTCGCAATGCATTCCTGAGTTATCTGTTACCACGACTTCTAAGAATTATAAGAAAATAATAATAGGTTTTAAGAACGAACAATGCGATTTGGAGATTTTAGCAAGGACCAAGAGCCACGAGCAAAATCTTTCCGAAAGTCCATCTAAACGAATTATTTTTTAAAAGGGAAAATAATGAGTTATTTAATTGATAAATTCGCTCCAAAAGAGTCGCTTGGAATGCATATCGCAATGTGCATGTGAATACATTATACACGCACACTGCATATGCACGGCTACACATGTAAACAAAGATCAAGAGGTCGTTTCCCTCTACCATCCACACAAATACCATTTCCCACCATTAAGTAATAAGATTACTTCCTACTACCTCTCTGTCCAGTACCCCCACACCATAATTCTGTTTCTTCTCAATCTAGAAACCCAATAAGAATTCAGAACATTCCCTACTTCTAAAATCGCGCATCTTTAATTTTCTCTACTTCCAAAATTGCGCATCTTTAATTATCAATCAATGAACAGATGAGTCTCTTCTTCCAAGTAAATCGTGGTTCCCACCACTGAAATTTTGCCACTCAAGTAAAACGTTATACTTCCCAATCCAATAGAAATTAATCTTCTCCTATACTCTTAAACGACCCTATACCTTCCCCATTTATTAGAAGCCAACGAAACAATAGGAAATTCCCTACTCTTATTATTTCTATTTCTCCTACTATCCGCACAAATATCAGTTCCCACCATTTAGTAATGAGATTTATTTTACAACTAAGTAGATCTTAAGAAATAGACCCCATAGCCAATGAAATATTATCAACCGCCTACCTACCTACCTCCTACCACTTTTTCCAATACACCCCACACCATAATTCCGTTGACATACCAATTGACATTCCCTACTCCCAAAATTGCGAATCTTTTGTTACCAATTAATAACCAGACCATTTCCTACTCCTAATAAATACACATCCATTATACCTAAACCCCTCATTCCATATTTTATTTCCCAATTAAAATCTGAACGACCTCCTACTCTCTAGACTTTTTAAACCAATCAACGAAAAACCCATTTCTTATTCCTATGAAATAAACCCCACTAAAATTTACATCCTCTACTCCTCATCTTTTCCACTCCTGGTGACCTCAAATTTCGGCTATAAAAACCCGTGCATCTCCAGCCTCTCTCCGTTTTGTACTGATTTGAGTAAGAACTCACCTAAGTTCATAGAACACGGGAGTCCCGTCATTTTCCAATCGACACTTAGTTACTCTTCCCTCGAAAAACGGTTTTAAAAGCGTTTTGCCGAGTCAGAGTTCTCACCTGAGAAACCAATGGTTAATTAAACCCCGTAAAATAACGTAGGTGTAGAGTCTATAGTAAAGGCAAATTTACGTAATTACATGTTTTCAAACCAAGGGTTTAAAATCTGTTTCCTTAAGTAACTTAGCCCTTGTATTTTTGAAAACAAAAACAATTCGAGAACTGTGTCACCGGTAATTGAAAGTTTGCTACGATCATTTCAGTGTGAACCGAATATATATGTGTGCAACTCTACCAATTTCTTTCCTTTCATAACCCTACTCTTGAAAATAGCGTCATAACAGATCCCGTAGATCTGATGAAACAACGTCCACACATAAATAATTAATAACAAGCCTTACCAACTTGTTTTCGAAAAAGCAACATCTCCGAAGTTTAATAAAATATCTCGTTCTCGATTTCGTTAAATAGACGGAAGGCTGCGTTCAGCGAGTGTCACGTTCAGTGACACTCATCGCGCTTTCTACTTCACCATTCCTTTTAAACAAGTCTATTCCAAAATACCCTCAATATTTTGACTACGAAACGTGACACGCTCCCCTATACAAGCCACAATTTTGAAATTTCCAATTTATTCGCGATAACAATTTTTTATAACCCTAATTTTACCGCAAAAAGTATAATTATTTTGATTAGATTTTTCAATACTTGCTCCTTATTGTTTATAACTATTGCTTTTAACAAAAACCCTCAATTAGGGAAATCGATTTTTTTCTATTTTTGTAATAATCAGTAGCACAAAATAAAATTTTTTACTCCTATGATATTTTATCGTACGAAGAGCCATTATTTATTCACAGCCATATAAACAATGTATTTTTTATAAATCTACGCCCCCCTCAAGCCTCAATTTTCAAGTTATATGACTGTGAATAAATAATGGCTCGTCGTACGAGAAAATGTAAAAGTAAAAAGTTTTATTTTGTGCCATAGGTTAATATAAAAATTAAAAAATTGACTGCCTTAATTGAAGGTTTTTGTTAATAACAATAGTCATAAACAATAAGAAGCAGGTATTGAAAATGCTAACCATGCTAACCTAACATACTTTTTGCGGTATATAAAAATAGGTTATCACGAATAACTTGAAAATTGTGGCTTGTAGGGGAGCGTAGATCTATGAAAAATATATTGTTCATAAGGCTGTGAATAAATAATGGCTCGTCATACGAGAAAATGTCAAGAGAGTAGAAAGTTTCATCTTGTGTCAAAAATTAACAAAAAAAATTCAAGAAAATCAATTCTGGTCATTGAGAGTCTTTATTTATAACAATTGTTATAAAAAATAAATTATGACACTGGTTGACCTGGATGATTTTTTATTAACAAATTAAAAGTCTAGATGATTTCATTTTAAAAATAGGAATTTTTTAACAACAATTCATGGAGAGAAGTTTTCATTCGATTGGAAGATTACTTTTTGCTTTCAAGAGCATGTAGACAATGTACAAGTTTCAAATTTTTTTGAGCAATACATTCTGAGGTACTGTGCAAATATGTCAATTTTGTTAAAAAATCATTTTTTTGTAACGCTGTAAATTGCAAACGGTTTATCCTGCGAAAAAATGTTTAAAATGTTTTATTTTATCCTATACGAAAAAAGTTTTAAAAAGTTTTATTTTTGCTCACCAATGCTAAAAATGATTTTATAAATTTTGTTTGTTAATAAATAATGAAATTGTTTTAAAAATTGTTTGAACAAAAACTAACCAGTATTTCGAAAAAATAACCAAGATATTTGTAGTCAGGGGACTTTCTTGTCCTTTTGAACAAAAATTATCTCGGGGACCTATTAGTGCTGCATACAGAAGTGTTAGTGGCAACTGAACTAGTAACGAAAACCACATATCCTCTAATTTTCTCGCTGTATGATTATACCATCAGGAAGAAGCGTATAGTCATCCGACAACCTTGAGGTTCACACGGCCTCTGCCACTTGGTTCCAATCGCTTCTCACCCGAGTGGTTCACGGGCCAAAGTCAGTTTAAGAAACTGGAAACTGTGTCCCGAAGGATGGAAAGGAAGGAGAAGGACCTTTCTCAAATTCCTGGATGGTCCGCAGAGAGGAAGAACAAGATAAATTCGCGGGTTTTACGGCGCCCTTAAAGTTGCGGGAATCTCTTTAACGACCTGGCAGGATGCCACCGAGGAACCTCGTGCGGGAGTGTCTGAGGATGCATTGACGTTCGTATGGCGAAGGGGATGAAAAAGAAGACGGAAGGGATACCGACTGAAACAGAGATAGAGAAAGAGTGAGCAGTAGCGGTTATCATTCATTTTCTCTCGAGTGAGCGAGTTCCGAGACGGCTCTGTTAATGACAGTCGCTCGAAATTACTGCGGAACTTCTCTTGGTTCTCCAGGTTCCGTATAGTCTAGAGAGGGAAAGGGAAGAACGAGAAAGAGGACCGGAAGATTATCTCCACTGCCGAGTGGTTTATGCTCGTGCATCTTCCTTTTTTTCCCTCTAACCTTCTACTTCACTCGTGCTCTCTCTCCAGCCACTCGCCTTGCCTCAGAACCACCGTCCTTGAGAATGCTTTATCTCACCGTTACCCCTGGCTCCCGCATTCCGAGATCGTTACTGTCGAACTTAATCTCTCTTTCTTTCGCCTTGCACGTCGACCTGACTAACATCATATTTCGGAGAGAGATCCCCAAGAAAAGAACTTTCCTTCTTCCTCCCACTATTAGAGGAACGAAATCTGGGAATGGTCCAGCTGGAAAGATAGATGTGGCACAGTGGCTGATAGACAGTGGATAATTTGGATTAATATTACAATTACCTCATTTTGTATTAGATTATCCACCATGAATAATCTCAGTCAAGGCAGAGTTCAACTTAAAAAGATACAATCGTTGTTGTTTAGTTCTAGAGCAGCAAAAAGGTGACTTATTTTTGTAATAAGATCCGTGTAGTTTGGAAGGGCAGGTGAACTGATTAATGCCAGAATTCTGCGAAACAGCTTGCAGCGCTTTGGCGCCAACAACCATAGTACAACTAATTTCTCCTCCCACATATAGATGTACCAGTTTGCCTGGTGTTATGAATGAACAGAGTCTGCTTTGTGCAGACTCTGCCGTCCCACCGACAACCTCGTTCCACCTACAACCTACACTAAAGCAGCCTTTGCGAGAGAAGAGCTGAGAGAGAGGCATCCACAAAATCATTGTAGCATCTCTTAGCGTGTTACTCTCCGTCCGCTTCTCTCTTTCCATCTCTACCTATCTGTCTCTTTCTCCATATCTCTCAACAAGAATCAAGCGCTCGAGGGAATATGACGGGTTGAAGCTTGAGAGAAATAGAAGCACTTGGCCCCTCAAGCTCTCCCTCTCTTGTGATTATTAAAACGTCGACCGTTGCTCAAACAACCGTCGGCTGCGGATGTCTCCTTCAAAATAGTCTGACTTGAAGAGGTTAAGCGGCAGTTTTTATAATTTTAAACTCACGTTTAATCGTATTTCCAACCTTTATCATTCCTCTCGTTTTATTTTCATTTGTCTGAGTATCGTGAGATGAAGGGCTTCCTCAGAATCCTCAATACTATTGTGTATTTTTTTACATATTCGTCTACAACCTTTCATACTTTATTACGATTTTTAACATCCTACATTACAATTACCTATACTTAAAACCTTCGAGATCATTCGTTTACGATTTCGTTCATAACATTTCATACAAATTTCTTATGATTTTTAACATCCTACATTACAACAATCTGCTTAAAACCTTGAAATCCATTCACACAACATTTCATTCAAATTTTTTATGACTTTTAACATTTTTTAACTACATATTCATCTACAACATTTCATAAAATTTTTTATGATTTTTAACATTCGTTTACTATATATTTGTCTATAACATTTTATACAAGTTTTTTATGATTTATAACATCCTATGTTACAATTACTTGTTTAAAACCTTCAAGACTATTCGTTTACAACATCCTATATTACACTTAATACCTGTTTAAATCCTTCAAGACCATTCGTTTACAATATTTCATACAAATTTTTAATGATTTTTAACATCCTACATTACACTTGCCTGTTTAAAACTTTCAAAACCATTCGTCTACAACATTTCATGCAAGTTTTTTATGATTTGTAACATCCTACATTATAATTACCTGTTTAAATCTGTTTAAATCGTCTACAACATTTTATAAAAATTTTTCATGACTCAACATTCGTTTATTACAAATTCGTCTACAACAATTTTTTATACATTTCTACATTTATACGTTTATACATTATACATTTATAGAAATTTGTTACGATTTTTAACATCCTACATTACAATTACCTGTTTAAAACCTTCAAGACCATGCGCTTACAACATTTCATGCAAATTTCTTATGATTTTTAACATTCGTTTACTACATATTCGTCTACAACATTTTATACAAAGTTGTTATGATTTTTAACATTCTACATTATAATTACCTTTGTAAATTCTTCAAGACCATTCCTCTACAACATTTCATTCGAATTTTTTATGATTTTTAATATTCTACATTACAATTACCAGTTCAAAACCTTCAAGATAATTCGCTTACATCATTTCATAGAAATTTTTCATGATTTTCAATTTTCGTTTACTACATATTCGTCTACAACATTTCATATAAATTTTTTTTGACTTTAGAATCTTTAACACCATTCGTCTACAACATTTCATACAATTTTTAAAATGATTTTTAACATCCCACATTACAATTACCTGTTTAAAGTCTTCAAGACCATTCATGCGTGGGAAATAAGAAATAATTTTACCTTTCCAGTTCTATGAATTGTGAGAAACCATTGATAGTTTTATGAGCGGTTTTAGTTAAGTGACTTTTAAAGTATTCAGTGTGATATGTGGTTTATCTGTAGAATGGCTTTTGTAACAGTGGAATGCCATTTCGATCAACCACATACGAGCTGCCATGTGGAGAACTTCTGCATTATAGCGCAGTTTCGCATTTAATGTGTCAATAGTAAAAGGACAATTCCAGCTTGCTGTTGTCTCCGCAAAGTCGTAAACCTCCGGATCACTTAAACAAAAAGCTTAGTTTTTTTTCCATGTCTCGTTTTGGAATCCCTACAAAAGAGATTCTGAATTAATAGGCACTTTTAATTCAGCAGCGTTTCTCAATAATTAGAAACTCTATTGATGATATGGATAGTATCCACATCATCCATATTTCTTCCCATTGTTCATCCTGTATATTGTGAAAACATATATCAAAGGCTAAGATTACGTTTTTATTGGCTCGATAAAGATGCTGCTTTATTATTCTGCTTTAAAGATCGTCCACGTTAAACATATCAACAAAGTATTTAACTATTTATCTCTGTGAAAATAATTTTGATTGAAGAATGCCATTAAAGTGAGAGGATAGCTCCTAAGAAGGAGTATATGCGTGCAATTGCGTTACATTTGTAACTCTGTTTATTCACCTGAGGCTTGTTTTCCTTGAACTGAATAACTATTTTATGCCCATTGCGCAATGTATCCTCACAGACTGATTTTATGGCCCTGAAGAATTTGCTAAAAAAGATGCATTAGCTTTATTGCTTGCAACTTTACGTACTTAACTGCAATCTCTATAACAGGTAATTTGCAAAAGTAACTCGTACATTTATTATCGAAAAAAAAGAGCTGAAGGGTTTTTGTTTTCCCATTTGGAAAGTGGAACTGATACTAGAGGACGTTTGCGCTTAAACAAGGCGAAACTCAGAACTTTGGTTCCATACGTCACGATTAGTGAAATCGGTTGGTATTGAACGCCAGAGTTGCTGGTCCTGGGCGGGTCATAAAATTCCTTCTAAGTTATAATAATGCCGTTAGTCGAACTTGCCAGGCTCGACGAACTTTTAACCGTGAATAATGGAAGAGACGCTGTTCCAACACGATTATTTTCCGAAGAGGAATGGTCTCGTGAATACCCTCGGCTCTCGATTCTGCTTATTCGAGTTAACCGTGTAAATCTTTGTCAACTTGATTGAGATCTCGACAAAGAACTGATATTCCTGTACTTTGCTGTTCCTTTCTCGTATTCCAGCGTCTCGTTGTATGCATTAATGATACAGATTCAAAGAATCAATGAAGACAATGCTTTGCTCTAACCGATGTAACGAGCGTGAATTATTAATCTTAAAGTTATTCTGTTCACTTTTAAACAAATGATAAATGATCCAGTTGAGAATAATTAAAACTCTTAATGATGAAAACAACTAGAATTACAAAAATTGGTTAAGAAAATGCAGTAATTATTCATTGCACAAATGTTTCGAACTTCATCTAAATAACAGTGTATGTTCCAACCATCATTTCTTATAAGTGCAACTACTAATTGCTAGTTCGATACTTAAACTATCCTTCTGTAACAATATATTTCAGATACGCACACCATATAATTTGTCTTGAGCTCTAATTGTAAGCGCAAATTCCCATAGTCGCATACATCTTGCGTCAAAGAAACAGAAATTCCACATCAATTTATCAAAGTACTTACATAGAAAGAAGATCAGACCACCAGTCGTTGTGTTCTTTACTAATGTTATTAAAATGTCAGGAAGGGTAATTAGAGTCGGTTGAGATGATCAAAGTCCAGGGATACTCTTCAGGAGACAAATTAAAATACGAACGAGATGGGCTTTGAGATTCTGAGGAGAATGTATTAAAGGAGAAATACGGGGTAAGGAGAACTCTTCCGCCTTTAGTACATTTGAAGAAAATCACTGCTCGCTTTAATGCGTTTAGTGGCGGTAATGTGCGTTTCGAAGTCGCTCCAGGAAAGGCTTGAAGAACTAAAGGTAGCCTCGCATCAACTGTCGATCGTAACTCGCTCCGCGAATAAGGAAAACAACGGGGTTCACTGATCTTATTCATTGGCGTCGGAACAACTGAAACATTCGAGCAGAACAAAGACTACAAATTATATTTCAAATTTGAAGTATTCAGATTATTAAACGTCTCTAAAGGGGAAAAATAATATTATATAGAAGAAGGGAACTATTGTTCCAAGCATTTTTTTGGTATTGGATCGATTATTTAAAAAGAGGTAGTCAAAAATAGACAAAATATGTTACATTTTCAAAGTAACATTTTATTTAAAAAGGAAATGGACTACTGTTCCGAATTTTAAATAATGTTTTAGGAGGAAAAATGTAATCGTATAAGCTCTTATTCCGACGCCATTGATCTTAATGTCTCGTGAGGAGAGCTAAATCGGTTCGATTCGCGGAAGAAATATCTCCGACGATTGATAGAGCTGGACTTTGTAGGTAGTATTTTAATCGCTGATTAACGTTAATAGGAGGCTTGAAGACGTTGAAGTTAGAAATGCGTGTAAAACTAACGATCCGGAATGTAGGCTTTATCCGATTCGACATGGTTCGTCAACCAGGAAGTGCGGTTAGTCTCCGGATCGTTCTCAAATTCAAGTATCTTGGGCAACTCGTCCCTCGGGAGAGTGGACGACCGGGGTAGTAATAATTCATTAGCGCTAAGGAACTCGAGACGAGACAGGTGGCCCAGAACGAAGAAGGCGAACAAGGACTGGTACCATAATCACATTTAGGAAATCGTGGCACCCAATTTCCACTACTAGGTAGCACAACTTTGCACTTTCCGTCTCTCTCTATATTTGTCCTTCTCTTTGCTGTTTCCATATCTTCGTCTTTGTTTCCCTCTTCCCTCAAGGATACAAGCTGTTTCAGTCTAGGGAGAATTCTGACTTTGGTAACTTACAAGTAGTTGAGTCTACTATTGTCATCAGCACTTTGCTTTATAGAACTTCGGATCCGGCGATTTTCTCTTCAAGGACTCTATCTTCTTACACAACTTCTTCGAAAGTATCTGAGATAAGTTCTTGTCGATAAAATCTACTTTGAGCAAAAATAAGAAAGACGTCAAAAGTCCTTTTCGAGATGATACTAACGAAAAATAAAAACTTTGTTCAATCGGTTGCAATCTGTTTTCGGATCTATTGATGATAACCGGGTGGTTAATTAGAAATTTGCAAGTTTTAAGATAAGTTGATCAGTGTTTAATCAGTCAAATCTTGTTCTTTGCAGACTTGCTACGAAATGGAGAGGTACCTGAAGGACGAGCCGAAGTTACAAACGTACAAAAAGTTACCTACGGAACTCGACACGGCACCCTGGAATATGTTCAGGGCACCACCTATATCTTGGACAGCGTCCACTGGCACCACAAATGGACAGTTCGAACCTGCGATCAAAATGGAGGTGAATAAAGTCACATTTATTTTTCCTAGGTTCAACACCAGGAAGTTGATTCAATTTAATTTACCGACGTACTTAAGAAGGTTAATGGACAAGCTCGTAAAAACTACGTTCTTTTTAAATTGCAGGTTACGACATCCGATGAGAGAGATCCTCTCTGCCTGGACGACATTAAATTCAGTCCAGGTGACCACAGTCACAATGGCCGCGACAGGGATCTCCTCGACCGGCATCTGGACTCCTTGTCGATGTCGTCGGCGAGTTCAGCGTGTTCAGCACTGTCTTGGGACAGTTCTCCCTCCCTTTCGTGCACGGCTCTTATTCTAAAAAAGGAGCCTAGCGAGGATCTCGAAGAGGACGAAGAACACGAGGTTCGGCTCCATTTTCACTTCTTTAAAGAGTTTTATTATAGTCTTAAAGTTAAAGCTTAAGATGCCATCCTTTTGAGGTAAAGCAGATAATCCTCTCAGCAGAGATTCAACAGTAGACAACAGATACATTATATTTTGTAAATAGACCCAAACTTAGGGTATTAAGCAGTATTCAAAGATCTTATATGTCCATAATTCTATACTCTTTTCTGTCCAGGAGATCGAAGAGGACGATGACAGTTTATGCGAAGGTGAAGGTCAAATTTTGACGCCACCATCGAGTCCTGAGTCGGGCCAAGGTCATTCCAATTCCAGTCACTCGTCGAGCGGAAGTTCGATGCTAGATGTACACAATCTGAACCTTCATGGAACGGGTGGCAGGAGTGCTATCGTCAGGGTTACTGCCAGCAATGCCCAAAGTGTCGCTAGGTGAGTTCCGGCATCCAAATCAAGTCTCCTAATCAGGGATCACAGTTAATCCCCTATTCCCCGTTTCCCGCTTTTTTTCAAGATCTCCTAAAATCCCTTCTAAACTTTTTCTAAATTTTGTGAAATTTTCTAAAGTATTCCAGACGATAGTAACAGTCACGAATATGAGACCATATGTTTTTGGTAAGATGTGTAAGTTCTCCTAATTTTTATAATCTACGAGATAAAAAATTTTTAATATGTATTTATAAAAATATACTAGTCTGTCCCAAAATCTTCTAGAATCCTCCAGAACATTTTGAAGTCCAGAGTTCTGCAGTCTTTCAGGACCCTCTAAAATCTACAAAAGACTCTCATAATCCTCAAGAATCTTCTAGGCTCTTTTCCAAATCTTCCTAAAATTCTCTAGACTTTTCGAAACTCTTCAAAAAAGAAAGTCTGAAAGAGACTAGAAAATATTAGAAGTTTAGTACAGAATTCAAAAGATTTTTGAGGATTTAAAAGATTCTAAAACAGACTAGAATATTTTTTAAAAATTTTAAATGCTTAATAAGTTTTGTGGTGTTTTTGGAGATTTTAGAACTTTGAAAAAGTCTGGTTATTTCTTTAAGAGTTTTAAAAAAATCCTGGGTAATGTTAGAAGGTTCTAGAGAATACTGGATGGTTTTAGAAGATTCCGGAAGTATCAGGAAATTTCTGGAAGATTCTAAAACATTGTAAAAATCTTGAAGATTCTAGAGTATTTTAGAAGGATTTTAGAAGATTTAACGAATCTACAAGTTCATGAAAAATTAAAAGTATTCTAGAAAATTCTAGAAGATTGTTGAAAAATCTAGAAGATTTCATGAAGGATTTTTGAACATTCTAGAGAGTTTTAAAAGTTTTGAAAATCTAGTTTTTGGAGTATTTTATTACATTCCAGACAAGGACGTAAGACTTTTCAGGATTTTTTAAGATTCTACAGAATTTTAGCTAGACTCATTTCGGGATTTTCTCTCTTTTGTTGACTTCAACGTGCCATTAAAATCATTTTTCGGGGATATTATAGAGCCTCTGATAATATTTTTTATTTAATTGCTGATTTAGTTGTAGTCAATATAATTTTATTTGCTATTGAAATTTAAGGTTTTTTAATAGAAATTTTGTATCTATTAAGTTTTTATTGGCTTCCTTGGTATTTTTAGAAGAGACAAATTTCCCCCTGTCATCTCCCTTTTTCAAAAAATAAATCCCCTATTTTCCCTTAAATCGGGGTGACTATTCACGAGCATGTAACATGCCTATACCGGGCAAGCCTTCCCAGACAATGTCTTCCCATGGCATTTTTTTCCAACTCAAAGTCCTTCGTGAGCGTCTCTACCCAAAACTGAAACGATAAAGTGTAAAGTCCAAACATAAGAGGCAAATACGAGAATCTCTCCTCTCCAGACAAATGGCTTCCTTGAGTAACTCTTCCTCGCACACAATATTGTTTCTTCCAAATGCACTAATGCTATTACTTTACTCCCTAGGGAAAAGGAGCAAAGCACTTTTCTCCCGTTCCCTTGGGAGTAAAGTACTTTGTACTTTACTGTACTAAAGTACAGCATTCGTGCATGTGGAAGAAAATAGTACATTATTCGCCAAGTTTAAACGCAAATTTTGGTGAGAGCGTAGTTTTAATCACGAGGCGAAGCCGAGGGATTTAATCGCTCGAGCTAAAATTTTCGTTTGTACATGACAAATACAGTGCTTTTCGTCATGAGATCGAGAAAAAGCCAAATGAAAATGCTGAAATGACGAAAAATCTATTATTCGTTTAATACGGATTTTATACACGCGACATGGACTCGCAGTGCACTTGGTACAAAGTGTGTGACCACAAGGCATCAGAATCTTTTCGCTGATTCCATTCCTTCAAGAATTGCAGGCTCTGCAATTGTTAGCTGTAGATACAAAAAATGTTAAATATAGCTTATTGTGGAAGTTTTGTAGGTTTTCGTAGGCGAAAACCTTATAACAGTATTCATAAGGTTGATGATATGAAAATACATGAAAAATACACCAAAATTTATTCGTAATCACGTACATACATACAACATACGTATATATGGAAGAGACGTTGTTCAAACTGGGAATTTACTGTTCATAATCATCTACAGCCTGTATATAATTTTGAATGATTTTTGAATTGTTTTTCAAAATACTCAGCATAAAATTCTTAAAAAACGTAAGGAATCCGTTATTGTGTACATTGGCCATTTAAAAAATGTGACTTTTTATCTCTCTGCACAAATTACTTAAATAAACTCTTTTCTGGTCAGAATCAGTGAAGATAGACCTACAGGACATAACTAATTTATTCAACGTTTTATCTCATTCTTATAAACAATTTATTTAAACAAATACTCCAATGTATCAGTTTTTTGGGGAAAACTATTATTTTGACCTAAAATCATTGTGATTTATTACTAGAATGGTATTTAGTAACAAAAAATGTTTAAAAATTGATAATTTTTTATTTATAAACAATCTATAAAGTTATAAACATTTTTTCAAACTATTAAAACCCATTGGTAGTCCAACAGTCATAGCTGAAAAGTTCATGCTGGGATGAGAGTATTGTATCAAAATGTGTTTGTTTCTCGGAAAAAAATTTGATTTTTCAATTCGTTTAAAATAGAGATTGACGGAACAACTAATAACGCTATTCGATTCTGTGAGAAAAATTACGTAAATTCCATGTGTTGGACAATTTTTTTCTCCACCCAATTTGTTACGTAGAATTAATAAATGTTGAAACGGGTATCATACAATGTAATTGTTTATTTATACTTTAGAACAAATTGGGTGGCCAATAATTTTGCAATACTCTACGTAATTTTTTTCGAAGAATGGCGCTATTAGTTTTTCTGTAAATCGCATTTTTAATTACACAATTTTCCGTGAAAAAAAACACATTTCGATACAATGCTCTCATCCCAGCATTAACTTTTCTGCTATGACAATTGGACTACCAATGAGCTTTAATAATTTTAAAAATTGCTTATAATTTTATAGATTACTTATAAATAAAACATTATCAATTTTTACACATTTTTTGTTACTAAATACCATTCTAGTAATAAATTAAAATAATTTTAGGTCAAAATAATGTTTTTTTGCCAACAAACTGATACATTGGAGGATTTGTTGAAATAAATTGTTTATAAGAATGAAATAATATATTGAATAAATTATTTATGTCCTTTAAATCTTTCTTCATTGATTCTGAACAACAAAGAGTTTATTTAAAAGTATGTGATACATAATTACGTTTCGAATTACCGACCGATTTTTTATTAACATTCAGCGGGTTTATTAAGAGAGAAATGTAAATATAGTGCTGAAATTTTGAAAAATAATAAAGAATATATTTAGGCATTGATATCTGATGCGTTTCAGTTCTTATTTCGAAAAAAAAAATTTTTTAATAATTTTTTGTCAAAATGAAAATTGAAACGCACCAGCCATCGATTCCTTGATATGTTCCTTATTATTTCCTCAAATTTCAGCATTATATTTGCATTTCTCTCTTAATAAACCCGCTGAATATAAATAAAAATCGGTCGGTAATTCGTGACATCATTATGTATCAAATACCCTTAAGTAATATGTGCAGAGATAAAAAGTCATATTTTAAATAGCCAATTTTCCCACTTTATTTATTTATATATTGTTGAATATAAAAACAAATTTTTCATGTATTTTCGAATCATCAACCTTATGAATGCTGTTATAAAGGTTTTACCTACGAATACCTATAAAACTTCTACAAATAGCTATATTTTATATTTTTTGTTTCTACGGCTTTAATGAGCTTCAGTGAACAAATCCTGAGCGAATTCATTCGTTGAAAAGAAAGACATCAGATTTAGGTAACCATTAGAGTAAGGTTGCCCTAAATAAATCCGATACAAGAAAGAAACAAAGTTATAAAACCAGCGATTGCGAAATACTTTTAAGAGTCAATAATTAAATAGTCTAAATAGTCTGCGATCTTAAAACAGGTCTAAATTTTCACTGTTTTCAAATCACCCAGTTACATCTTTACATTATTAATATTTTGAAAAGTTAATCTAATTCTATTCGTCTTTAATATTTAAAAGTTTTAATATTATTAATAAACGCAAATTATTAATTTCTATAAAAGAAACATGTGTTTGAATTTGGCACACAACATGGCCTTCTAAAACGGACCCCTATGTTTTGCATAATAACTTTCAATTGTCATCGAGACAATAAAAATCCCAAGTTACGATCTGATAGATTGTAAGAAGTGAGGTTTTTGAATAAAATGTATAGAAGAGGTGTAAATTTTTATATTCCACCTTTCTGATACATGTCTAAATTTTTAAAGTATTTAGAATTCATTGTCTGACGATTCAATAATTTTATTTTATTACTTATTGGTTAATTGTTACAATTTATTGATCTTGATAGTTCATTGAATTAACAAGAATTGTAATTCGAAAGATTTTCGCGAAAATTTGAAATCGCTTATGACCGAATTCATTTCAAATTAAGCAGGCTGACTAACTTCAAGTAGCAGAATTTGTTACGGATGAAATATTTTATTTCTCAGAGAAAATAAGAGGATACCGTATTTTTCGGATTTAGGAAAAAAATCTTTTTCACGAACTTATTTGTATTTCCATTTTAGATGCTAAAAATTTTTAGAAAACGGTTAAATTTTCTTTAAAAATGCGGCATCTTTTTCTAATTATGATAATCAAATATTCTTTTTGATAGTTGTAGGGCTTTTTGATTTCTTTCTGAAATTCTATATCCATAGGAAATTTTGAAAAATAATAAAAATTAACAAAATGGCGGCAGTTTTTTTATTTTTTTCAAAAAAGGTAATTTTTAAAACATCTTTTTGTTTCCAGAAGCAAAAGAAGATACCTGGAAAAAACCTGGAAAAGTCTAGGAATGTGTTTTCAGTATTTGAGTAAATACCCTGAAAATTGAACTACTGAACCACTATGAATCCTTGCCTAAACTTTGCTTAAATTTAATTTAATACTATAACTATCGAGCAAAGAAATTAGAAAAAGAATGAAAAATGTGTAAGATCAAATCCATTTCAAATCATGCAGGCCGGCTTTTTTTACGAATATTTATAAATTTTAAGGGAAAACTTGGTTTTTTACAAATTTTACTTTAGAAATCTTACCCTTTTTGTAATTTTTGAGATATGAAGGTTTTTCTTATTCCAGTTTGTCAAATTTTTTTCATTCTTGCGAAATCCACTAAGAAAATTAAAGAATAGTAAAGTTATTTCAATTTTCGGAAAAAACGAAAAAAAAATTCTTAAAAA
Organism: Euceroptres primus; assembly: GCA_037177015.1. NCBI lineage: Eukaryota > Metazoa > Arthropoda > Insecta > Hymenoptera > Figitidae > Euceroptres > Euceroptres primus. Next base: position 85,982 of record JBAGKK010000557.1, on the reverse strand, counting down.
CCCTACTTATTTTTCCCCTGAAATTTTGAGGAAATAGGTACCAATATAATCTACCTACCATAAATTCTTTCTTTGCTATTTTTTTGTTTTTCAGAAGGAACAAATTATTTTATATTTTTGCTTCCAAACCTTGCCATGTTAGCAATTTTTGAGATTTTAAGGTTTTTCTTGTTTCAGCTTATCAAGTTTTTTACACTCTTTCGAAATCGATGAGAGAAACAAATAAATGATAAAAACCGGTAAAGCTGTTTTTTTTTCTTCAAACAACTACCTTCTTTTACGCTGTAATTTTCAGTTGTGTTGAGTGGTAACATAGTCTGCCTGCTGTAAATTTCAAAACTGGATTGTATTTATATTTCAAGAGAAAAAAACTTACATGTTTTCTAGAATACAATAAAAATGCGAGAACAATAAGGAAAATAAAATTTTTTTCTTGAAATATCAGTACAATCCAGTTTTTTTTCTTTCTCCCGAAAAACAAAAAAATACCAAATGGGAAATTTATGCTAAGTAGGCTACATTGGTACCTATTATTCTAAAAAATTTGAAAGCAAAAAAAGGTGGGGTAAATATGTCGCTATGATAATTTAAAAAATACGTTTCCCCTTATTTTTCACGTTCAGAAACATATTTCATTGGCAAACTGATTCTAAACAGGTCACTCCCCGAATTACACGATTTGAAATGGATTCGGTCGTAAATAAATGCTCAACAAATATCAATTTGATGTTCCTATTTCAAATAATCAAAGTCTGTCGTATAAAAATAAATAAGGCTTTTTTGATCTGGTTCAAGGGACTCGAATTTAACTGAAGACTTCTCTTTAACAAAAATTCTCTTCTCGCTTTGCAGATTAATCTCGGTAGCGACGAATGGCTTCCCAACTGTCGCAAGCACGCAACATGCACATGTAGGGACAGCGGCAGTTCCATCCACGGTTGCGAACAGGCACCATGCAAGAAGTCACGAACACAGTCCACCGGACACTAAACGCAGGATACACAAGTGTCAGTTTCCTGGATGTAAAAAAGTCTATACCAAAAGCTCGCATCTCAAAGCGCATCAGAGGACGCACACAGGTAAGTGAATAAATTCAACAGCCCTCGGCTATTCCATATTCTCTTCATTGTCCCTTTTGCAAAGTGCCTGAAAAGCATTCGTGAGGGTTTTAAATGACGCTTTTTGGAAATCGATAGATGCTCCTATTATCGTAAAAAACGGTCTCGATGCAAGCAATATTCAGTGTTATTCTTTAAAGCTACTCTGCTTTAAAGGCTTGTTATCTTTAATAATGTTTTATTTCACGCTTTATTTTATTAGATAATCAAAGTAAAAAGAATTGTAAATAAGGAATTGGATAAATCTATAAATCTAGATGTTCTAATCGCATCTGTTATCAGTGCTTAGTGTCTCCAAAATATTTATGCCTTAATGTGTAATGTAAATAATGATTCAGGCGCAGAGATTATCCAAGGATCGTAGCCAGGCAATATCTTGTATTTGTCACCCCTTCCAGAGTAAATAACGACGCATAATTAATCAAAAAGTTGAATCAAAAAGGAAACTCGGTCGGGATTTCATAGGCAGTAGAGGTTTCGCGGAACACATACAAGTAAGAGGATTTGCTGGTGGTTGTCGGTAGGCAAAGGAAGACAAACGCGGTAATAATGGCCACCCGTGTTAGCTGGAGTTAGCAGAATCCTCGGTCGCGTAGGATGAAATCTACAGTGTACTGAAATTGGGAAGGAAATTTAGCGTATTATAGTGTATCATGTAATTAGAGATCGATGATTAATGTTTACCACCTGCACAATGTTCGTGTTAAATTCTCTATTGTTTTCAGACTCTATGAACAGTTTTTGTTAAAGGAAATCGATCAATATGTTAGAGACTGAATCTAAATATTCAAAAGCAATTTTCATTAATATTTTCATTATAATGACCTGTTCTGGTAGTACAAAGGCAACATTCCAATTCAAAGAATCCTCTCGAATTCTGTTTATCGAGACAGGATTATTTTGAAAACTAGGAGAAACCTAATTTACTTCTCTGCAGTAGAGTTGTATCCGCAGACTGATGAGCATTATCCTCGAAGAATTTTAAAGCTTTAGCGCAATATAACCGAGTGTTACAATATTCTCTTCATCATCCACGGTCTATGTGGTAGTCGCTAGTGGTGACAGGACTATAATTATCGAATCCCACCCATAGCAGAATAGTAACCTTGGTGCAGTTCTTCTATCTTTTCCATTGAAATTCTGCTTTTTCTCGTACCATGTTTGCCGATGCTTCAGACTTGGATATTCTGATACAGTTTCGATTTTTCACTAGAAAGGATAGAGAAAATGGGCCCTTTGTCAGTAGACATCTCTCATGTAATTTCCTAAAGTTCACTGACCCCAGAAACTGCACACAATCTGTAATCTGTTGATGAAGATACTATCTTCATATCTTTGATATTATTTGTATATATTAGGGTGCCAAAAAAAAGTGAGTTTTTGAATTTTGCAAACGCTACCCCCTAAATATCTTCGGTTTGGTGAAAAATACAGCCATAAATTTTCTTTTGTTTTTAAAAAATTGTTTAGAGCTTCCGCTAAGCCGTTTTAGGCCTGAAAATGAATTTTCTCAGTTTTCAATTTTTTAAAAATACAAATGTCAGGCTAAAAAATTCTTTCACCCGTAGAAAGTATTTGATATTTATTGAAGAATAAGCCCTAAAATTTACGAAACGAAAAGAATTTGTGAAGATATTGTTGGTCTTAGAATACGAAAATGTGTAATTTCATTACAATTAATGGTCTGAAATGGCCCCTAAACATTTTTTTTCCTGGAATAATATATACAGAACTTCTTCTACAATACAAAGAGAACATTCTCCATAAGGAATAAATTAAAAATATTTATACCGGGTGGCAGAAAAAAATCTTGAATTTCGAAAGACACCAAAAATACACATTTCTTATGTTTTAAAGATTCCTGTAGAACTTTGAAATCTATTTATACCTATCATTTACCTGAAAAAGATCCGAGCTAGTTATTTAATGTCGATTTTGATGCAATTCTGCGTTTTTATAAGTTTTGACAAGTTTTGCTTATCGATTTCCTTGAATTTTTGATTGCTGAAAATAAGACTTGATATAAATAAGAATCGGAGATGTGCCTTGGGCAATATGGTAAACTTATATGGGGCATTATTTCTCAAGTGTACCACCCACCCCAAAAAATGAATTTCTCCGATCGGGCTCAAAATTTAAAAAAAGTTTAGTCCTACTAGATGGCACTTCAAAAAAGAAAAATTGATCAGTTTGGTCAAAAACTCGCCAAGGTAGAGGCGGTGAAATTTTTATACTTTGCGCAAAGAGCCTCTATTTCGGATATAAATATCTTTTTATGTGTGGCATTTAACAAATTTTGACCCAAACGTTTTCGATAGATTATTTCCCAATCTTTCGAACGAAATAACAGAAATTTTGAAAAATTTAAAATTTAGCTATAATTTTTGATAATCAAAAATTGTTTTGATTTTTTTTTAGTTCGACTTTTTTTTTTGTTTTTTTTTAAACTAAAAATAAAGTTTGAAAAGCTTACTTTCAAATCCTTAAATAGCAAAATGTAGTTTTTTGTTGGTTTTGAAAAATTGAATTTTAAGGAACATGGTAAATTCAAAAAAATTTTCCTTTGCTCGAAAAAAGTTCAGAAAAGTTTTTGCATGTACAGTTTTTAATAAGAAACAATATCCTAAAAACAGAAATTCAAAAAAATAATTTTTTGTTGATTTTAGAATTTTTTGAAAATTCTCAAAAATGAAATTTTTTAATTTCATTAATTGCGCATTTTTAATGTACAAATAACATTTATACTACTTATTATATTATGTACATTACATGTAAATTGCACATTAAAATGTGCGACTAAACAAATTCAAAAAATTTCATGTTTGAAAATTTTCAAAAAATTCTAAAATCAACAAAAAATTTTTTTTTAATTTCCGTTTTTAGAATATTGTTTCTTATCATAAAACTGTACATGCAAGAAATTTTCCAAATTTTTTTAGCGCATAGAAAAAATTTTTTGAATTCACCAGGTTACTTAAAATTCAATTTTTCAAAAACAACAAAAAATGATATTTTGCTATTCAAGGAGCTAAAAGTAGACATCTCAAGCTTTATTTTCAGTTTTAAAAAAAGAAAAAAAAGAGTCGAACGAAACAAAAATCAAAACAATTTTTGAGTATCAAAAATTATAGCTAAATTTTAAATTTTTCAAAATTTCTTTTATTTCGTTCGAAAGATTGGAAAATAATCTATCGAAAACGTTTGGGTCAAAATTTGTTATATGCCATACATAAAAAGATATTTATATCCGAAATAGAGGCTCTTTGCGCA
>JBAGKK010000554.1:638657-657631 GCA_037177015.1 Euceroptres primus | reverse complement strand
TACAAAGTGAATTCAAGGTTAATTCAAAATAATACAAACAATTTCAAACAGTTCAAAATTAATTCAAGGTGAATTCAAAGAATTCAAAAGAATACAAAGTGAAGTTAAAAGAGTGAATTTAAAAGTACTCAAAAGAAATCAAAGTGAATTCAAAATAATACAAAATGAATTCAAAAGAATACAAAGTGAATTAAAAAGAATGCAAAGTGAATTCAAGTGAATACAAAGTGAATTCAAGGTTAATTCAAAATAATACAAACAATTTCAAACAGTTCAAAATTAATTCAAGGTGAATTCAGAGAATTGAAAAGAATACAAGGTGAATTCAAAAGAATTCAAGGAGAATTCAAAAGAATACAAGGCGAATTCAAAAGAATTCAAGTTGAATTCAAAGAATTCCAAATAGTTCAAGAATAATTCAAGGGGAATTCAAAGAATGGAAAAGAATATAAAGATTTTAACGATAATTCAAAAGAAATTAAGGTGAATTCAGAGAATTTAAAAGAATATAAGGGTGATTGGCCAAAAAGTTGACCATTTTAAGTCCCTATCATTTTTCACATATCCTGTGATTAATTAATTTTTTCTAAATATTTCTGAGAAAAGTACTCGCATCAGAGCACAACTAAGGAAAGTTTTAAAACTTTAGACGACTTCGTTTAGAAATTATAAATATATATATATTTATAAAATAAAATAAACAATTAAGGAAAGTTTTAAAATTTTAGACGACTTCGTTTAGAAATTATAAATAAAAATGGTTGAAAAATGTCAGGTTACGCGATATCCCAAATTAAAAATTTAAAATAGAAAATTCCTAAATAATATCAAAAATATTTTCTTTAATAATTTGAGCCGGCTTATGAAAATCGATTGAAATTAATTGAAAAAGATGATTATGGAGTGATAAGTTTAATATTTTATAGTTGAAGATGCGAAAAATCGCTCCAAAGTCTGTCCCCAAGTTTTGTGTCAGGTTTTAAGATTTTGTTATTTTAATATAAAACTCGAAGTCGTGATTCAAACTATTCAAAATACGACGTATATTTGTTAATTTTAGGCTAACGAAGATTTTCACACAGTCAAAAATCGATTTCTCATCAGTAGTTCCAAATGGCAGTCAAGAATAATCACTATTTTTGAACAATATGTTTTACAAAATGTCATATTTATCGTACTATTAATTCAAAATTTTATTGAACGAGAGGATATATTGAAGATGTGTAGTCAGTATCAAATATATCGCGCAATCACAGATATTTTCCATATTTTTAATCATTTTTAGCTGTTTTTGGAATATTTTTAAAATATTCTTCAAATATTTATATTCTCAAGGTTGAATGTCATGCATTGTGAACTTAGTGACTTTTCAGGTTCCATTCCTAAAGTTGTACATCAACTTCCTATGCATTCACATTACTTAAAAACATTCAGAACTTAAGTACTGCCGTTCAAAGTAAAAAGATACATAAGTGACATTGTCGCTTAAGTCGACTTTTCCATTGCTAGGTTTAAGAGAATAACCGTAAACCACAAAGTCACTTACGTATCTTTTTACTTTGGACGACAGAGTAAGACTCCATGCTTATTATGCAGAAATATAGGTATAGGAGTTATTTTCGTAGAAAATTCATAACTATCACAATTTTATTCCTTGATCTCTCTATTTCGCTTTTTCAAACTCTCTTGGGTTGGCCGTGTTAAAAAAAAAACATTTATAGGCGGCATAGAATAATTATTTTTGTCGGAAACTTGGTCTAATATGGTCAACTTTTTGGCAATCAGTCATAAAGATTTCAAGTATAATTTTAAAAAATTAAGGTGAATTCAGAGAATTTAAAAGAATATTAGGTGAATTAAAAAAAATTCAAAAAATTCAAGAAGAATTCAAAAGAGTTATCATATCATTACACAAAATGTGTAATGATGTGAATATTATAGCAGTACATTCTCTCAGCAAAGATCTAGATATACTTACTATGTCACTATCCGAATTCTCTAGTACAGTACAAAAACTCTTTTTACAAGTAAAAATACAAATAATTACAAATAATTTGTAAGACAGGAAATTATGACGCTATCTGTGTGCTCATGTTTGGCAATTTATAATTAAGATGCTAAATTATGTACATAGCCCTGTAATTGGTTCTCCAGAATTGTTGGGCTTACTTTTTCCAAAGAAATAAATAAATAAATAAGAATTCAAGATTAATTTAAGGGGAATTCAGAGAATTGAAAAAATAAAGATTTCAAGGATAATTCAAAAGAAATTAAGGTGAATTCAGAGAATTTAAAAGAATATAAGGTAAATTCAAAATAATTCAATGAATTCAAGGAAAATTCAAAAGAATAAAAGGTGTATTCAAAAGTATTCAAGGAGAATTCAAAAGAGTTCAAGGAGAATTCAGAGAATTGAAAATAATATAAAGATTTGAAGAATAATTCAAAAGAAATTAAGTTAAAGTCACAGGATTTAAAAGAATACAAGGTGAATTCAAAACAATCCAAAGAATTCAGGGAGAATTCAAAGGATACAAGACGAATTCAAAAAATTTCAAGAAGAATTCAAAAGAATACAAGGTGTTTTCAAAAGAATACAATGTGAATTCAAAAGAATACAAGGTGGACTCAAAAAAATTCAAGATGAATTCAAGAAGAATTCAGAGAAAAGAAAAGATAAAGATTTCAAGGATAATTCAAAAGAAATTAAGGTGAATTCAGAGAATTTAAAAGAATATAAGGTGAATTCAAAATAATTCAATGAATTCAAGGAGAATTCCAAAGAATAAAAGGTGTATTCAAAAGAATTCAAGGAGAATTCAAAAGAGTTCAAGATGAATTCAAGGAGAAATCAAAAGAAATTAAGTTGAATTCAGGGGATTTAAAAGAATACAAGGTGAACTCAAAACAATTCAAAGAATTCAGGGAGAATTCAAAGGATACAACACGAATTCAGAGAATTGAAAAGAATATAAAGATTTCAAGGATAATTCAAAAGAAATTAAGGTGAATTCAAAATAATCCAAAGAATTCAGGGACAATTTAAAAGAATACAAGACGAATTCAATGAGAACTTAAAAGAATACAAGGTGGATTTAAAAGAATACAATGTGAATTCAAAAGAATACAAGATAGATTCAAAAGAGTTCAACATTAATTTAAGGAGAATTCGGAGAATTGAAAAGTATAAAAAGATTTCAAAGATAATTCAAAAGAAATTAAGGTGAATTCAGAGGACTTAAAAGAATACAAGGTAAACTCAAAATAATTCAAAGAATTCAGGGAGAATTCAAAGAAAACAAGGCGAATTAAAAAGGAGAATTCGGAGAATAGAGGAGTATTCAAGGAGAATACAAGGAGAATTCAAAAGAATACAAGGTGGATTCAAAAGAATAAAGGTGGATTCAAAAGAATACGATGTGAATTCAAAAGAATACGCGATGGATTCAAAAGAGTTCAGAATTAATTCAAGGTGGAATCAGAGAATTCAAAAGAATACAAAGAATTTAAGGATAATTCAAAAGAAATTTAGGCGAATTTAGAGAATTTAAAAGGATACAAGGTGAATTCAAAATAATTCAAGGAGAATTCAAAAGAAACAAAAATAATTCCAAATAATTCAAAGTTAATTCAAGGTGAATCCAGATAATTTAAAAGAATAATTCAAAAAGTTCAAGAAAATTCAAGAGTTTAATTCAAAAGAAGACAAGGCCAGTTCAAAGAATTTACGGAGAATTCAAAATAACACTAAGAATACAAAAGAAATAAAAATAATTCCAAAGAATTCAAGGTTAATTCAAGGTGAATTAAAAAAATACAAGGCGAATTAAAAAAATACAAGGTGAATGAAAAAAAATACAAGGTGAATTTTAAAAAAATACAAGGTGAATTCAATTAATACAAAAGACCGAAGAATTCCAAAAAGTTCAAGGTTAATTCAAGATGAACTCAGAGAATTCCAAAGAATTCAAGGAGAATTCAAAAGAAGACGAAAAATGCGAACGTTGAAGAGTTTGAAAAGAAATTTCAAAAGAATATTGTGAGTTGTGAAAATGAAAAATGTCAGACATGAGAAAGAAAATGTTATTTATGTTTCTATTAGATCCGAGAATGAAATTTGCAAGTTGATAGGATCCTAACAGGACAAAAACATTGAACTGCATTATATTATTTCAATTGCTAGAAACTTTCAATTAGAACGATCATGTTTCCTCTTCAGCGAACGTATTTCAGCCACTTCATTATATCCTAGGCCTGTCAAAAGTACCTGTTAACCTGTGACTCTCGATTCGATCAACGTGAAACGTCAGTTTCGAATCGCCGCCAGGGAAATCAACGCACGCGTTCCTCAGGTGAAAACATAAATTAAAATATATTAGGACGCCGATTGTATCCATCATAGTCTGACAGCTGAGTAGGAGGTGCGAAGATGCTTCGTCATTAAAAGTCGTCAAGTATTGTATTTTGCAGCGCTTGCCCCAGAAATTCAAATAAGTCCCTCTATCAACATGCAACAAGTGTTTCAAATTAATTATCATTACGTCCAATTACAATCTATTGAATTATAACTGCAGAGTCGAGTTGCAGAAAAATTGATGAAAATTATTTAAACGTGTGTTTGCTTCAAACAAGAAAATTTGTTTCAATGCACTTTGTACAATGTAGACAAATTTTTTATATTAATGTAACAAAACGTTGGTTTTAATGCAACAAAATTGGTTCAAATCAAACTAGTTCTTTCTTTAAATAAAATATATTAAAATCCCTGTTATACGGCCAAATAAATAGTTTGTTTATTAGATCAAAACTTAGTCCATGTAGGAAGAAAAGTTTTATTTGGCTATTTGTAAACCTTTTCAAACCTTTTGAGGTTTTGAGAAAAGATTAAACATGGAAGAATGAGAAATGAACAAAAAGTGTTTCAAGAAGATTTTAAAGGACGATTGGATATTTCAGTGTGGCCAATTCGATGGGATCAGGAATATTATGTAAATAGTATGAAATTGGAGGCAGCGAACGAAGCAAAGCGAGATGAATAAAATGCACAAGAGGAAGAGGGTAAAGGTAAAGGAGGCGAGGATATAAAAAATGCAAGTAATAACGTTTAGCGCGCGCTTGAACAAAATTGCTGTAATCCTCGCGGAGGCACTGTGCTCGTCGTATTAACATACCGATTTGCATAATGCGTATAATTCGAGTAATTATGAAGGGAAATATACACAATTTAATATAATGGTTGAATGTTTAGGGGCCGGCCTCTATCTGCCGCGCGAGATCTCATCGCTGCGCTCGCGCATCAGAGAGAAAGGACCTCGTCGCAGGTGCATTCAGAGCGTCAGGGAACAGTTTATCTTAATGGGCTTCTGCTACCCGAAGGCATTTCTGAATTTAGGAGGAATTTTCGTAATTTTTTCCATCAAGGATATATTTAAAAATTTGGGTCTATCTCGAGAGGCGTGGAATTTGGAAGCACTGCAAGTTTGAAAATTTTATTGAACTCTGCCCTAAACTTCTAATATCTCCTAGTCTCTTCTAGACTTTTTTTGAAGAGTATTGAAAAGTCCAGAGAATTTTAGGAAGATTAGGAAAGATTAGGAAGATTTTGGAAAGAGTCTAAAAGATTCATGAGAATTATGGAAGAATTTTACAGAATTTACAAAAGATTCTACAGAATTCTAGAGTTCAGAATGTTCTGGAGGATTCTAGAAGATTCTAGAACAGTTTAGAATATTGTTTGAAATATTAAAGAACTTTGGGAGATTCTTTAAGGTTTTATGTATTATAGGGGGACCCTGAAAGAAAGATTCTAGAAAATCCAGAAGGTATTGAACGATTATGGAAGAGTTTAGAAGATTTGATGATGAAAAATTTTGGAAAGCATTAAAAGAGTCTGAAAGATTTAAAGTCAACCTAGAATATTTTAGAAAATTTAAAAAAATTTGCGCAAAATTTGGAAGATTCTAGAAGGCCCTGAATCTCTAAGATTTTAAAATTGAATGGTGGCACGCCATAAGGGATTAACCCACATTTTTTCTAAAATAAGATTATTGGCTCAAAAAATCAGATAAATTTTAATATACATTGTGACAAAAGGAATTTTTTATACACTGGAGCTCCGGTTTATTGCGGGTTTCGGGGATCTCCTGAATGGCCTTCGGGTAAACCGGGGTCTCTCAAACGTAAACAAGTCAGGGCCGTATGAACTATTTCTGTTTGATTTTTGCCACAAGTGAAAAATATTTTTTAAATATAAGTTTAATTTAACGTTTACTTTACTAAGTTTTATTTAGTTATTATTTATAAATTATTATTATATATAATGCATAACCAAAACACTGAAAACGAACTGATGCGAACCGATGGAATTCTTTGCTTAGATTACTGCTCCACTACTGCGCACTTTGTTGCTACGGTACTTGCGCAACTCCGCTGAGCTCCGAGCTCAGATTTTTAGTCCCCTTGGACCCCTCACCCATGACCAAAATTCCTGGAAGCGGTATACCGGGGCGCAATAAATCGGGGCTCCAGTGTAATTTTATTTTTCAAATTTTTTGCAATTTTTTAATTTTTTTTGCATTTTTTCAATTTTTTAAAACATTTTTTCTCAAGTTTTTTCAATTCTTTGCAACATTTTTTTAACCTGTTGTAACTCCATAGCTCCAAATCTACTTTGCTTCTGCTTCTTTGAATTGAAAATAAGATGTTATACATTGTGGCCTAAAATGGAGAAAATATGCACCTGGAGCGAAAAAAAAATTTCCCCTCCATTTTCTCAGAACTCTATGACTTTTCTTAATAAAACTTTTCATGTTTTATTGAGTACTATTTGATTGAGTACTACTACTACTTTATTGAGTACTACTTTAATTAGTACTACAGTACCTTGGTAGCAAGTTTTTATTTTATTTTTTTAAATTGAAAATTGGATTTTTAATCAGCGTCCAAAATTGAAAGGATATAATTATCTTCTTCACGATATAAATGCATCTGGAACGAAAAGTAAAATTCCCCATCCATTTTTTCGGAACTTAATGACATTTTCCAATCAAAATTTTTTTATGTCGATTCAGCAACTCAATAACTAGAAATCAAATTTTTGTATTTTTTTTTTTAATTGAAAATTTGATTTTTGATCACTGGCCAAAGTTGAGAAAACATACACCTTAAGCAAAAACAAATACATTTTCCCTCTATTTTCTCGGAACCTGATAACATTTTCCAATGAAACTTTTCACGCTTCTATTCAGTATTGATGTATCTCGAGAGAAAACGTTTGCTTTTTTTTTTTAAATTCAAAATTAGATTTTACGGAACGTTTTTTTGTCACAAATGATAAATGGGATTAAGCCACAAAATGTGGCTTAATCCCTTACGGCGTGCCACCTTTCAATTGTGACAAGTCAGGGTGTCTAGCGATCAGGCCATTTAAAATTCCCGGGCTTTTCCCGGTTTTTTCTCGGTTTTTTCCCGGTCAATTTTTATTCCCAGATCAAGTTAAAAATGTCTTTTTGAGATTTTTGAAAGTGAACATATACATAGAAAAGGGAATTTTAACACAATATACATATACAAAATTTATATCGTGAAGAAGATCATTATTTATTTACACGTGCCAAACTTATGTTTAATCACAGACTGAAGTGATAAATATCAATCGAAAATACATATTTTAAAACTTTTGTAACACGTAAAATAAATATTTTTTAACAGAATCACAAGTAGTTGCTTAAATATTATTGAAATCTGAAGAATAAAAAAACAAAATATAAGTATAATCTTGATCATAAATAAAATTCCCGGGGTTTTCCCGGTAAAATAAAATTCCCGGGTTTTCCCCGGTTATTTCCCGGTAAAATAAAATTCCTGGGTTTTTCCCGATTTCTCGGTCCGCTAGACACCCTGCAAGTGTTTTTGAATGTCATATTTCTTTTTGTTATAATTCTTGGAAAATTAATCGGAACTTTAAATAAAAAAGGGGAAAAAGGGGCAAACTTTGGTGGAAATTTACCGTTGTTGGTTATTTCTGAGAGGAGGCTGCCAGTACTAATCAGAGGAATTCAGTGAAATTGCTGAGAACTCTTATTATCTTTAGTGTAGCATGAAACGACGACGGGTACTTAGCCGAAAATCTGTGTGCAGTCTACTTATTCGTGTATGTAGGTGCAGTCAAGTATGAGCTTCTGAGCTTCGTTACCGAGCCAATTATCGAATGGACCACATTATTCGTGTCATGGCTGTCGTTGCAAATGATCCTCTCGCACTACGTTGAGCGATTACAGCAATTTTGCTGATGATACAGAATTAGTCGACTAAGAAGAAACGTCCGGGAGCAAAGATGAGAAAATAAAATTGAGGGGTGGCTACTTGCTCGAAAACTAATGGTTTATTCAAAGTAAATACCAGTGACTGGTATACTTAAACGATGTTTGACTTGGTCAAACGATATTTGAGAAAGAGTGATGATTTTCTAACAATATCATTAAAGATCGAGATTCTATTTTCAATTAAGAAACTGAAATAAAATAAATTTTCTTAAACATTAATTTTAAAAAAGAGATTTTGACTAATTTATGTTAAATATTTTGCCATAAAATTAAATTTAGCGAAAGTATTACAATATCTTGAAGCATCTTTGCGATTTTCAATGCAAATTGAGTCGTTTGTCGGTTATTAAGTTTATTAAAATAATGACACGATTCAGGCAGCTACCAGCGATTTTGCAGCTATCCATAATATTAAGTACTTAAGAAGATATCCTTTCAAATTTCTTCAATTAGCTCTCAAGTTGTTAATACTCAGAGACATGATCGTCAAAGAAAAAGAAAATGTAACCTAAAAAATTAATGAACACCTGTTGCTGCGCTCATAACTTCATATTGAAAGCAGTCAAATTATTCAAAAAGCATGCCTTAAATATAGGCATGTGAAGAATCGAAAGAAGAATAGATTTTTTCATCAAAAACATGTTAGGATTTCTCCCAGATTTCAGGTGGAGCGTAGGAAATACCGAGTGAATTTTCTCATGTATTTCCTGGATTTTCCAGCGGAGATTTTTCAGAGATAAGCTCCTCACCAATAACAAGATTCATTCAGAATCGTGTGAGTGATTGCGGAAACATCTGGCGAGTACATAATGCATGTGCGTGACTGCATCACGAATCCAGACAGTTACATGGCGTACACACGTAGTAATAACGCGTATCAAGAAAGAAACTACCCGGTTGTCTGGAATTTTAATCGGTAACGCCACCTTCAATCTCAACTTTTATCATCTTAAGAAAGACATTATATCATATTTCCAAGTAACAACTCTGAAAGATTTCTCAATTTACTATATGACTCCAAAGTGAGATGCTTCAATTATCTTGTAACCTGATGGAGAAAAAAAATTATGAGAATTAAATCTCACGTTTTAAACGCTTTAATTTGAGACAATCATATCTTAAGTTTGCCAACTTTTAAGACTTGCTGCAGGTGAACATTTTTCTGGAACCCAAAATTTCAAATTTCTTAGCAATCAAAAAGTGAAAAAAATTGAACAATTAAAAACAAGAAGCCTTTGATATCAAATTATAAATTCGATTTCTAACAAAAAGAAACTTCAAGAAAAGGAGGCAGAGTTCTCTTTTAATTTTTTAATTAACGAACGTGACAAGATGGACCGATTGAAGAGTCGAATTAAATTGTAAATGGATCAAGAGACGACACGACGAGGGCTAATAAAGTCGTTTGAAAGGGAAGAAATGGCGGGATATTCGATTCTTGAAGTTGCGAAGCGACATGGAAAAACTGTTGGAAGGCCAGGCACGCCTGCTGAGCTTTTTACGAGCTGCGGATTCAGCACGATGGCCAATTACAACCCACCACGGTTAGGTGGTTCCTCGGACTTAAAGGGCAGTTAGTGCCGACATAAATGTCCTTGCTGCACGTTTTTAATTGCTCGCTTTTATAGCGCCGCACTCTTGCGATTCTTCACGAGAAATGATGCTGGGACTTATAGCCAACTTCCGACTCCAAGAGTTCATTACTCACTAAATATCACGTCTAAGATTCAATTTCTTGAGCTAGACCAAATAAATGCCATTAGGTGATAATCAAATAAATTTCCTATTAGAAATAAATAATGATTTTGACCGACAGACAGACAGAATTTCTGGAATTCAAGAGACACTCCAAAATTCAAATGTGCTACACTGGAAAAAAAAAATCTTGAGTCGACAGAAATGTCTTTGCAGCAAAGAAATATTTATTTCAGGCGATGAAAATTTCTTTGATTGAAATAAAAATCTTATAGACTGAAAGAAAATTAAGTTTGATGTAAAAAGTATCTTGGAATTAAACAAATATTTACTGAAGACAAATATATGGGGCATTATTTCTTAAGTGTACCCACTCCAAAAAATAAATTTCTTCAATCGGACTCAAATTTTAAAAAAATTTAGTCCTATTAGATGGCACTTAAAAAGAAAGATTGAGCAGTTTGGTCAAAAACTCGTCCAGGTAAAGGGGGTGAAATTTTTGTACTTTACGCAGAGAGCCTTTATTTCGGATATAAATATCTTTTTATGTATGGTATATACAAAATTTTTCCCAAACGTTTTCGATAGATTTTTTTCTAATCTTTCGAATGAAGTAAAAAAACTTTGAAAAATTTAAAACTTAACCACCATTTTTGAAAATCAAAAACGTTGTTGATTTTTTTTTAAGTTCGACATTCTTTTTCTTTTTTTTAAACTAAAAATAAAGCTTGAGATGTTTACTTTCAGATCCTTGAATAGCAAAATGTCGTTTTTTGTTGTTTTTAAAAATTTAATTTTAATTAACCTGGGAAATTCGAAAAATTTTCCCTATGCGCAAAAAAATTCGCGAATGCGTGAGCAATTTTTAATAAGAAACAATATTTTAAAAACGGAAATTCAAAAAGAATTTTTGTTGATTTTAAAATTGTTTGAAAATTTTCAAAAATGAAATTTTTTGAATTTGGTTAATTGCGCATTTTAATGTGCAATTCACATGTAAGGTACATAATATAATAAGTATAAATGTTATTTCTACATTAAAAATGCGCAATTAATGAAATCAAAAGAATTTCATTTTTAAAAATTTTCAAAAAATCCTAAAATCAACAAAATTTTTTTTTAAATTTCTGTTTTTAAAATATTGTTTCTTATTAAAAACTGTACATGCAAAATATTTTCCGAATTTTTTTCGCGCATAGGAAAATTTTTTTGAATTTGTCAGGTTACTTAAAATTCAATTTTTCGAAAACAACAAAAAAACATTTTGCTATTTATGGATCTGAAATTAAACAGTTAAAGCTTTATTTTTAGATAAAAAAAGAGAAAAAGGCTCGAACTTTTAAAAAAAAAATCTAAAAAATGTTTGATTCTTTAAAATGATGACTAAATTTTGAATTTTTCAAAATTTTTTTTATTTCATTCGAAAGATTGGAAAAAAATCTATCGGAAACGTTGAAGTCAGAATTTCTTATATGCCATACATAAAAAGATATTTATATCCGAAATAGAGGCTTTTTGCCCAAAGTACAAAAATTTCACCCCGTTTACCTCGGTGAGTTTTTGGCCAAACTGATCAATCTTTTTTTTTTTTTAATAGGACTAAACTTTTTTTAAATTTGAGCCCGATCGAAAAAATTAATTTTTTGGGGTGGGTACACTTGAAAAATAATGACCCATATACGAATAGATTTTAGTATTTTTTTTTTTTATTCAAATGATGAAATTTGTTGTTCAAATGAAGTCATCCGTGAATTCTAATATAAATATTCCTTTAGCACAAAGAAATTTTTTGTTTATTCTAAAAATGTAAAATAGGGGAAAGTTGCCTAACACGGGCCCTTCCATATTTTCCTAAAATTTTCGATTTTAAGGAACTTCAGAAGCAAAAACGATTACTGACTTCATAGTTTCATGTTTCCTTTACAAAGTTCATATGCTTGAAAGTTAAAAACATGTTTAGAAGGAAATAAATTTCAATGTTGAAAAAAATTTATTTTTCCCGTCTTAGACAATCCGGTATCCTGAGACGGGCCCCTTTTAAAAATCGAAAAAGCTATGTAATTAAACGCTAGATATTGATAAATTTTATTCGTAGCGTACTGTTTAACCATATTCTGTACATTTATGCTATATTATTCATGCAAAATTCATTATAAAACGTAAAATAAGCGTTAAATAAGGTCTAACAGAAAACACGTATTAAAAAAGATCACGAATTTAATATTTATAAAAAGTTTTAAAATGACAAGTGTTATTCTTCGCAGATCAAGAATTTACTGATATAAAATGAATAAACAATATATTTTTAAAAATTTCTTCTTCATAATAAAAAAGCAATAAAGAGGTTAGGAAAGGTACTAATTATGGCGGAAAATTTAAATATCTGGCGTATTCTCGGTGTACCGTCTGTAATTCATAGATAAAGCAGATTACGCTTTTTATCAGTAGTTTTCTAGTCTGACCGGAGCCCGTCTTAGGAATTTCGCAAGTTTACGATTTTTGAAATATTTTTATTAAATAGCATAAAAATTAATAAAACGTAAGTAATAATTGCAAAGTTTACAAAATTATCTATAAAAAAATAATAATAACTTACTCCTTAAAATCATTAGAAGTTATTAAATCACAACTTCTAAAACAGATAAAAGTTCGTTCTCTAATGTATGTACAAAAACAATGTTTCTTTTCTGTTTTCGTTAATTTACTTAGAATGCAAAAAAAAACACTTTCAAAATAACTAGAATTCTGCTGAGCATGTATCTTTATACATAAGAGATGAATATAATGTTTTCATAAAAAAATATTAAGGGTGGCCCGTCTTAGGAGGTAGCTCGTCTTAGGCAACATTTCCCTAGTTGTCTCTATAAAAGAAGTTTGAATCAAATTCAAAATATTTAATTTAATATTTAATATTAATTTTTAATTGTATAATGTAAATGTAAAAATTAGTTGAATTTGCATTATCAAGGAAATATTTTTGTTAACAAAGTAGATAATTTATTATTTAACAAGCTATTTTTTACATCCAAAGAAATATGCGATTGTAACAATAAATGTTGAATATCGAAAAAACCCAGGTTTCTGGTGTTAAAAAAGAAATAATTCCGCTGAATTCATTCTGTCATGTTCTTTGCAAAAATATATTTCTTCAAACTGAAATATTTAGTTACTTTAAGTAAAAAATTCCTCGGTAAAATAACAATTCATGGGATCAAAATAATTCATTTCTTTGCAACTAAGAAACTTTTTACTCAGTCTACACTGAATTTAAAGTGGTTCTAAATTAGAGAAATGTTTGAATGATAAAGAAAAATAACTAAAAATATATCTCTTCATTGAATCTTAGCGATATGAAAATTCATGGCATTTAATTTCTTGTAATCTTTGGATCTTCGCGTTTCGATGGGAAAACTTGACACTCAGCCTTCTGTCGCTCGAGCTGCCAGAAACGTATAAATTAAAAATGTAAATGGACGTCGTTGGAATAGCGTGCAGCGCTACGATCCCGATTAAATGCGAGCGATAAAACAACGGTCGAATGTCTTTTGCGTTTCGACTCAAGTTAGAGAGAGAGAGAGAGAGAGAGAGAGAGAGAGAGAGAGAGAGAGAGAGAGAGAGAGAGAGAGAGAGAGAGAGAGAGAAAGGGCAGGGGGAGAAGATAGAAAACACGACGTTTTTGTAACTTGTTTACACGGTTTCGTGCATTGCCTGTAAAGCAAAACCCACCGGTCTGTAACCACAGGTTCAGTTATTTTGTCAGTCGTGACAGTCTAAGTATTGTTGGAAAGGTGGTAACACGTAAAATATACGATCCTTAATGTCCAAGGCACGCGATCGCCTAATCCTTTCGATAATAATTGGCTCTTACCTTTAAAAATCATATTTTTACAAATTTAATTCTATCCGGAACAACATTCCTAAACCTAATATAAGTGCACGGATCACAGCGGTTCAAAAGTTCAATTTTAGGAAAAATAAGGGATTTATTCTTAGAAAAAAGAAGGAAATTTGTTTCTTGTAAAAATACCCAGGAGGCCAATAAAAGTTTATAAATACAGCATTTTAATAAGAAAACTCAAATTTCATTAACAAATAAAATTATACTGACTGCAACTAAACCAGCAATTAAATCATAAAAATATTTTCAGAGCCTCTATAATATTCCCGAAAAAAAATGTTAATGACACATTGAAGTTAACGAAAGAGAGAAATTCCGTCAGAAAATATTTCTGAACGAAAAATTTGTGGACTAAAAAGTAACGACATATAAAAGCTTTTGACTGCTAAAATTGCCGACATGAATTTAAATTTCTGAATTAGGAAATAAAAAAATTTTTTAACACAGTGTGCGTAAAATGCGTTTTTACACACCCATATTAGTGCGTAAAACAGCTTATTACACACTTACTAATATGGGTGTGTAAAAACGCATTTTAGACATACTGTGTCAAAAAAAATCGTATGCAACTCGTGCGTTCGGTTTTACCCACTTGTAGTGATCGCGTGGCACTCGTGCAATACGATCACCACGCATGTGTGGTGATCGCATTTTACGCACATGTTGCATAATATACTATTAATTTTCAACAAATCAAATTCCTGAAACGAGTCTGCCAAGATTCTCCATAATCTCAAAAAATCTTCAAAAGTCTTACATCCCAGTCTAGAATTTAAGAAAATACTCCATAAATTAGATTTTTAGAGCCAGTGGAACTCTCTAGAATTTTCTAAAATCCATCACGAAGTCTTCTGGATTTTTCGACAATCTTCTAGAATTTTCTAGAATATTTTTAATTAACTCATAATATTAACATATTATCTTATTTTAATTAATCTCATAAAAACTTTCAAAATCCTCTAGAATCTTCAAGATTTTTTATAATTTTTAGAATCTTCCAGAGATTTTTGATTCTTCTAGAATCTTCTAAACCCCTCCAGCATTGTTTAGAATTTTCTAAAATTTCCTTGTATTTTTTAAAACTCTTTCAGAGATATCAAGATTTTTTGAGAATTCTAAAATCTTCAAAAACACCCCAAAACCTATCATGATTTTTCAAAATACTCTAGAATGTTTCAGAATCTTTTAGAATCTTCAAAAATCCTTTGAATTCTGCCCTAAACTTCTGATACCTTCTAGTTTCTTTCCAGAAATTTTTTTTGAAGAGTTTCGAAAAGTTTAGAGTATTTTAGGAAGATTTTGAAAAGAGTCTAGAAGATTCTTGACGATTATGGAAGTCTTTTGCAGAATTCAGAGGGTTCCAAAGATTCTGCAGAATAATGGAGTTCAGAATATTCTGGAGGATTTTAGAAGATTTTGGAACAGTCTAGTATATTTTTTAAAATATTAAAGAATTTTGGGAGATTCTTTTATATTTTATAACATTATAGGAGAACCCAGAAAAAAAGATTCTAGAAAATGTTTTCTTATTCAAAGTTCCGATTAATTTTCCAAGAATTATAATAAATAGAAACTTAAGACATTCAAAAACGCGTGCCACAATATTAAAACCTTAGAGATTCAGTGTCTTTCAGAATCTTCTAGAAACTTCTAAACTTTTCCGAAATATTCTAAAATTTTCTAGACTGACTCTAAATCTTCCGGACTCTTTCAATGTCTCCAAAAATTCCCCATAATCAAATCTTCTAAACTCTTCCATAACCGTCTAATATCTTCTGTATATTCTAGAACATTTTCTAGAATCTTTTTTTCTGAGTTCTGCTATAATGTTATAAAATATTAAAGAATCTGCCAAATTTTTTAATATTTTATAACATTATAGGAGAACCCAGAAAAAAAAGATTCTAGAAAATGTTCTAGAGTATACAGAAGATATTAGACGGTTATGAAAGAGTTTAGAAGATTTAATTATGGGAAATTTTTGGAGACATTGAAAAAGTCCGGAAGATTTAGAGATAGTCAAGAAAATTTTAGAATATTTCGGAAGAGTTTAAAAGTTTCTAGAAGATTCTGAAAGACACTGAATCTCTAAGGTTTTAATATTGTGGCACGCGTTTTTGAATGCCTTAAGTTTCTATTTATTATAATTCTTGGAAAATTGTTCGGAACTTTGAATAAGAAAAGGGGAAAAAGGTGGAAAATTTTCAAAAATAGGGATTTTAGTGGATCTTGAGAAACATACGGAGAAAATAGGAAAAAGGGGGCAATAGGGGCCTCTGATCCCTGAAATGCTTCTACACTGAGAAATCGATTTCTTTGATTCAAATATTTGTTTAATGATCCAAAAGAAAAAGACCTTTTTGGGACCCAGAGTGAGAGCAAATTAAATATATTTTCTCAGAAAAAATTGCTGCAATTGTGCTTTAGAGACAAATGAAATCTGTAGATTCACAAAGACCTAATTTTAAATTCTGAGTGGATCGCCAGAAAATTTTGAATTTAAGAAGCGTTACAAAAATGTATTCGAGGAAATGCAATTGGAATTTCGCGAGAGGATGGTGGGTTCATCGCGATATTACGTGTGCCAGGTAAGATTCGAATTTCGTTTATTATTAATTTTGAAACCCGCGACGGGGTGCTGGACCCCCACGAGTGTGTCAGCGTTGGGATGGTCCAGCGTTCGTTTTGACCGGACCAAAACGAAACTCCCCTTGAGACAATGGCCGCCTGTGGTGCTGATGTCTCCGACGACGTCTGGGACCCCCACAGGGTTGAGGGCGCCATCCACCTTACAGGTATATAGAGACGTCAGTTATTCCCCTAAAAAAAAATCTGTACTGGAAAGGTCGCGGGACCACAGATTTCGCGTTATGAGTTCATTGAAGAGGAATTGCAAGTGCCTTTCAGCTTTTAAACGACAAGAATTCTTCCTCTTAAATTTGAAACATTTTAAACTTCGAGGAGCACCAAAAGTAAATGTTTCAAATTATAATAAAAAAATTTTTTTCTATCTCCGGAAATATTTTGTCCTAAATTAATTCGAGGCACAAAGTGGTAAAGAAGAGATGGTTCAGAGTATCTAGAGACATTTGAATCTGATAAAAAGTAGTTTTTATAACTGAATTTGACTGCAGGAGCAATTCATTAAAGCTCAGAGTTCCAAACAAACAGAATCTGAAAAAATAGAGAATACTTACACCCTGAAGAATCGTAACAATGTCGTCAGGCAGCACATTGAAAATGAAGATGAAGATGAGGCATCCAATGGAAGTAAACATGCAACAAACGAACACACGAACATATGTAAAATATTATATTTAGAATGCGCGTAAATCCGTCCACCCACGATTGCTCGTGAATTTCACGTTTGTTAGGTTCGTTTGGCTGGATCCTGTAGCCTCCATAATGTGTTTATATACTCACGGAAGATGGATCCTAGCGACAAGCCATGGAGAAGACAGCACATGAAACAAAAAGAAAAAATATCTCTATTAGACTGGTGAAAATTCACGATCTGTTGAATACAGAAATTATCATGAATTCTCGTATACGCTCAGAAAGTTATAGTCACTTTCAAATGATTCATTCCGGTCCCAAATAAAAATACTTGAATGTAAAATTTATGCCTATAAAGCATATTTGTAAATAAATTCAACATTATATTATTATGTACTGTACTTTTACTTGGAAAATATTTAAAATTGTGTTCCTTAATTGAATACAACTTTTGGCTCCATTTTGGAAATTAAGTCCATTTATGGAAAGGACTGCAAAGGTCCTTCAAGATTGTAATTTTCAATTTCGACGAAAGCTAACTTTCAGACAAATGGCAATGAAGAACGAGTACAAGCAGGGGAATCCGGTTTGGTAAACACGCATCGTTTCATTTTTATTATTTTTCTTGATGGGTTCTTTAATTTTTCTCTTTATTTCTGTTCGCAAAAACGTTTACTTTGTAATTTCTCGTGCACGCAATCTCGTGTGGCGGTTTTCTTTTAGCCAGTCAGGCTTAATACATATACATACATGCAGGTGATGAGCATCAACTTATTGCCAAGCTATTATGCAGGCAAAAATCATAATTGGAATGTAATCACCGATGCAACTCTGCGACGAAACAGTGATTCCATTAATTTGCTTCCTTTGAACCGACCTTAAAAAATGTATAACAAAATCTTAGTTAAAAATAAATAAATAAATGCCACTATTCACCTAATATTTTTTTTATATTGTGGTATTCTCAATTTAAGTGTCAAACCCTATTTTTCGAGTTGTCTAAATTAAGTGAATTGTAACGTTTGAAGCTTTTAAACAATTTGTCACCCTTGCTATAATAAAAATTTAGAATACGTTATAAAATAAAAGAGATAATTTTTGTCTTGGAGGGTGGCGGATTTTGCTATAAAGACGTCCTTCGATCAGCAATTTGTTATGCATGTCTCGTGCTGGAATGAAAATTGCGTTTAATTTGATGCTGTCCTCATGTTGTGGACTACATAAATATAGATGTTCTGTTTAAAAAGCCATTTTCTCGTGTTTAGCATAATACGTAATCGAGGGGACCGAATTGGCTACCGGTTGTTCCCTCCTTTTTTGTTTCCTCGAATTTAACACCGATGGGATGCACTGCAAATTTTTATAAGCAGAAGTTCAGTCTCTTTGAAGACTTTTTCTTTTTGCTGCTCTTATGATCTCACATTATGCAAGTTCTTGGAGAGGCACGATTTGCTCATTTGCATACATTTTTTCAGGCACCCAAGAGGGTTCAAATTACTCGCCGAATGGCGTGAATAATGAATTTTATTTTCGATATGATTTTATTAAATCTCAGTAATTCATAGTACCTACGAATTTTCGCCTTACAGAAAGAACTAGGGATAAAGTTGCTGGTAATTTTTTCAGAGGAATGGAGTACAATTAAATTTAATCCTTGTTTCAAAAGAGTATATATAATATAGTTACATATAGGCATATGCATATACTACATACCTGGTTTGTTCAATAAGTAATGAGAAAATGTCAGGAAAGACATTGTGTCATTTGATAAAACTGCTACT
>JBAGKK010000554.1:628296-638557 GCA_037177015.1 Euceroptres primus | reverse complement strand
CAAAATTTAAAAACGATAATAAAGACAGAAGCACGAGACAAAGTTGTCTACGAGATCAATTGACCCTATTGAGTCTAAGACGTGCCTTAAGAGAATCGGTTGGACTTGTGGGGGTCGAGGGTTCGAAGCGAGTAAAAATAATAATAATGGTAATAACAATAATAATCAATTGCGGCGGTGCCTGTGCTGTGGTTTTGCGGAGTATAAAGAAAGGGGAGTCCCCGAGTCTTTCTCATCCTTAGCCTCTAGGTAATTCTCTATCCTCCCTCTGCTTGCTATCATAACCCAACAACGCGATACTCCCTCGCTTTATTATTAAAAAGTTAAAACTCCGATGGGAGCCGACGGCGATCTTGTGGTGAGCAGCCGTTATCCTCGCCATTTAGTTACTCCTCCGCGTTCCGCGGTCGGTTTCCACGCTTTTTATAAGCTCCCTACAAACGTTTATTAGTCAGTACACCCGTTCCACCGGGAACTAGTAGCCATGTACTTCTGCCATCCTTTTCCATTCTTTAAATTTATTTTAATTCCACTTTTTTTACCATCTCTCTATCTTATTACTCAATTTTCTTGTCTTCATTTCACTTATTGTAATCTTAAATAAAAATATAAAATCTGTAAATACAGAAAGAAATTTTCGAATTTATTTTACAAATTATAACTTTGAAAATTAGAAAGAATCTAAGTTTAAAGGTCCACGGAGAAATATAGATTCGAAAAATAACACTGAATACCAATAGTTGGGAAAGAACCCGATTAATTTGGGAACGAATAATATTTTTCTACGATGAATGTTTGGGGTTGAGTCCTAAACTATTTCTATACTATTAAACCTTAGTTCCATTAAATTGACTACTGTATTCATTAGACCAATTTTAAGGTAGCCTAGTAATCGTTTCCAAAATTTTCATCTTAGAAATGAATTCCTAAACTAATAATATTCATTCCTATTTTTCGAATCTCATTTTCTTCAGGCCTGCTAGTGATGTTCGAGATTGAAAAAAATGGAACAAGTAACATTTTTTTTTAAATTGACCAAAAGTAGCCAACAAATTTTTGGATAGATTTCCGAAATACCTATTAGGGTGGATCGAAAAATACAAATTTTGAAAATTGGAAACGCCTTAGCACTGATAATTTTCCTTTTGTGTCTCTCATACCTTGGGTAAAATTTGAAATGAATCGATTAATATCCTGAGGTTGGACGGAGCCGAAATAAGTTTAAAAAATTCGTTATTCTCAGATTTTTGAAAAAAATCGCTAATGTTACTTTTTTTTTTCAAAATCTACATAATATGTCCAATTTTTATCAATTTTGCTGAATTTTTAGTTTGACTTTATATCGCAGAAAAACTCATTCTTATGTACCGCTAAAAATGGAAAAAAATTCTAGAAGCTCTACAAATTATAATAAATTTTTTTGAGTCTCCAGAAACTTTCTGTCAGTCAAAATGTATTTACAAAAAAATTAGGAAAACTTCAACATTCGAAATAACTATAACGAGATCCTGATTCAGGATACTGCCATTTTAAATGGTGAAGTCTTACCAATTTTTTATATATTTCATTTTGAGTGCCAGAAAGTTTCCGGAGGCTCAAAAAAATTTTATTATAATTTGCAGAGCTTGTAGAACTTTGTTTTCATTTTAAGGGGTCCATAAGAATGAAATTTTCTCCGATATAAAGTCAAACTAAAAATTCAGCAAAATTGATAAAAATTGGACATATGTAGATTTTGAAAAAAAAGTAACATTAGCGATTTTTTCAAACATCAAAAAATAACTAATTTTTTGAACTTAATTTGGCTCCGCCCAACCTCACGATATTAATCGATTCATTTCAAATTTTACACAAGTTATGAGGGACCCAAAAGGAAACTTTTCAGTGCTAAGGCGTTCAGTTTCCAAAATTTGTGTTTTTCGAACCTATTACCTATCCATTATGAAATTAATGATTTTTTAAATTTTCAACAAATCAAATTTCCGAACAAAGTCTCCTGCAATTCACCAGAATCTTACAAAAAATCCTCAAAAATCTTACGATCTAAAAAATACTCCACAAAATTTCTTGACTTTTAAAATCTTTGAAACTTTCTAAAATTTTATAAAATCCTTCTTGAAATCTTCTATAACTTTTGATAACCTTTTAGAATCGTCTAGAATACCTATTTTAAATTTTCCAAATATTTTTAGATGCGTTAAATCTTCTGAAATCCCTCAAAATCCTTTAGAATTTTCTTGTTTTTTTTTTAAATTTTCCAGAGGCTTTTTGATTCTTGCAAAGTCTCCTAAAATCTTCAAGCATTTTCTAGGACCTTCTAAAATCTTCCAGGATCTTTTAAACTCTTACAGAGGTATCCGGCATTTTTCAAATCTTGTAAAACTTTCAAATACATCCCAAAATTTATTATAATTTAAAAAAATATTCTACTCTGTTTTAAAATCTTTTAGAGTCCTCACAAATATTTTGAATTCTGCCGTAAACTTATAAAATCTTCTAGTATCTTCCAGATTTTTTCTAGATTTTTAAAAAGTCCATAGAATTTTAGAAAGGTGCTGAAAACAGTCTAGAAGAATTATTCAAGATTATGGGAGTTTTTTAATAGATTTTAGAGGATTCTAAATGATTCTGCAGAATTCTGAAAATTCTAAAATTCAGAATATTCTTGAGGATTCTACATTCTGGAATATTCTAGCATATTTTGTAGAATATTAGAGAATTTTAGGATATTCTTTAAGATTTTATAAGGTTATTTTAGGGAAACCCAAGAATTATGGAAGAATCTTGAAGAATCTAGATTTTGGAACTGTCTCGAATATTGCAGTCTTTCTTCAGTTTTGACCTTTGGTCAAAACTTACTACACAGTCTCGAATATTTTGGAGAATTTTTAGAGATTTCAGATAAATTTTGAAGATTCTAAAAGAAGTGCGAAAATTTCGGGAGTCTTTTGTAGATTTTGGAGGAATCTAAAAGATTCTGAACAATTCTTGAAACCTTTAGAAGATTCTAGAAGAATATGGAAGAGTTCAGAATATTTTAGAGGATATGATACGATTCTAAAACAGTTTATAATATTTAGAAAAATTTAAATAGATGTTGAAAACATTTTTGAAGAATAAGAAGACTCAAAGAATCTGGAAGATTAGTTATAGATCAGACTGAAATTCTAAAAATTGTAACAGATTTGAATTTTTTTCTTTTGAAAATTATGGAAGATGAGAATTATTTTCTGAAAAATTTTAACAGATTTCAAGTAAATTGGAAGATTTTGTAGGATATTAAGAAACTTTGAGAGTCTTTTGAAGGTTTTCGAATTATAAACTTTCAGAATGTGACAAAGTCACATTTCAGACTAGCCATAAGTTTCATCAGAGATTGAAATTAAAAAAAAAAATATTTCTATTTTCAACGAAAAAAGTGATTAAATTTTTTAAAAAGTAGAAGAAGTGATCAAATCCAGAAAAAGTGATTAGAAGTGACGCCTTCTAAAAAAAGTGACCAAAAGTGAAAAAAGTGACTCACTGGACGGCCTATTTTCTCGCGTGGAATTTAAATTTAAAGTGGCAAAATTGAAGACTTTTTCTATTTTAAAAGGGTCTGAGTTTCTGCGCTATAAGTATCAACTTAAGGGTGGAAATTTTCTATAATGTGTTGAATTTTGAATCGTCTGATGAAAAGGATACAAATATTTGAAAATATTAATATTATGAATACGATTATAGAATCCATTGAATGAAATTATTTTTCTCCTACACCTCTTGAACTCACTTCAAATGAAATAAAAAACTTTTAAGAGACTGAAAGGTCCTTTTTTATGACTTTTCCAGGACGTTCGTATTCCTTTTTTCATACGTTCCACTTTTTTTTGCCCCACGTATGACGCTCGAGTGCATAAAACGCAGTATATCATATCATGCTAGGTTATCACGGTAATAATATCAGATCGTATTCAGGAAAGGCAGAAGGAAGAGAACGAAACCAAAGAGCGGTGGAGGTGGAAGATGGGGAGGATGTGAAGGTTTACGATGTGCCAGCGAGAGAAGCGTGGTGGAGGTGGAGGATTTTTACGACCTAACACGACCTACTCGGAAAGTACGAAAAAGAAACCTACTTCACCCTCAAGCCTAAACCTACCCTATCTTTTTACCTCTCCCTTTTCTCGCTGCTACATCGAATATTTTCAAGGAAATATATTACAGATCCTTTTTTTCCATCTTTTTTGATTCTACATTTTTCATTTTGCACTATTCAGTGGCTCCAATATCGAAATAAAAAGTACCGAAAATGAAAATTTGTTACAAACTAAAGTGCAATCTTTAACAGAAATCATTTATAATAAGTCGCCTTAAAATTGGAGCCTTGACTTGTTAAAAGCTTGACTTGTTAAAATGGCGAGTTAAATATCCTTATTCTAAAAGAAGCCACAAGGATTCTCAGGGTCGAGTGAGTGGCTATTAAGATAGCAGAAGACATCATTAATAAAACTCGTCTAACGAATCGTCTGCGGAAGTTCAGTGAAGGTTAGATTCAACCGCGATAATTTCTTTCAATGTCCATTCATAAAGTAGCCTCACGACTGGAACATATTCCATCAAAATATGATGTATGATCACAGATAATTTTAAAAATCTCGAGTATAAAACTCTAAATTGCTTTCAATTTATAACTCGATTGCTATCTGATTGATATGAAAGCTTTTAAGGCCAACATTCCTGTATCAAGACGTCTCCAGGGTGTCTAGCGATCAGGCCATTTAAAATTACCGGGTTTTTCCCGGTCAATTTTTATTCCCCGATCAAGTTAAGACTGAAGTGATAAATATTAATCGAAAATACATATTTTGAAATTTTCGAAACCCGTAAAATAAATATTTTTTAACAGAATCACAAGTAGTTGCTTAAATGCTATTGAAATCTGAAGAATATAAAAATAAAATATAAGTTATAATCTCGATTATAAATAAAATTCCCGGGTTTTTCCCCGTAAAATAAAATTCCCGGGTTTTCCCCGGTTATTTCCCGGTAAAATAAAATTCCCGGGGTTTTCCCGATTTCCCGGTCCACTAGACGCCCTGGTCTCTCCCATTTCTAATACTTCCCCTAATAAAATAAATTTGAACAAAAAGGATAATTTTATTTTTTTTCTCAGGGGTTGGGGTGAGAGTGAATTAATCAGGGAGGTATCAATGATTGGCATTGCTCTCAGGTGGCGCCTATGTGCGAAATATGCACCCCTACAGAGCTGGGCGTATACCGGATGGACCTAATAAATTGTTTGTTGTAATTAAATGAGTTCGTGTACGGGGTATGGGTGGAGTTGTGGGGTGAGGGATCACCCTGTACACCCCATACATGGATGTGTATAGGTATATATAGAAAGGAATAAAGATGAACGGCCTATGGATGGCTGCTATCTGCGCCGCTGGAACAGAAACACGCTCGCGGTGCGACAGCTCCTGACAAATGACGGCCCGAGCGGGCTCAGCCCGCCCCCTTTTGCCCCACAATCTACCCCACTACCTCCACAAACACCCCGCGAATCCATCGTCAACCACCCTCGACGCGCGCGCCACAACTGGCCCATGATTAAACGGGAAAAACGAAATTGCGAGGCGAATATGCGTGTAGACCCTACATGAATAGACATTACTCTACTGGGCAGTCCTGGTCCTGTTACCACGGACGAGCATAATAAACTCGATTGGAAGCAATATCGATGCCGAGATCGATGTCGATTGGCTTCGTCGAGATACGACGTTTATGGCCAAGCTAAATAACGAGAAGATATAAAATTGACAATAAATTTCCATGAAGAAAAAATGACTATGTCACTGTAGATCATTTTAGATATATATCTAAAAAAAAAATCATGTAGTCATGAATTCAATTTATCAAGACCTAAACCTTACGATCCATATAAATGGATAATGAAATCAATTTATTTAATATTTGCAGATTGTTTGGTATAATATTTGTCCAAACACTTTGTTTAATGTTTTTTTATGTACTTGAAATTTTGAACATTCATATGAACGAATTTGTATTTGATTTTCATTTAAACTTAAAACATAAAACATAAAACTTAAAATATTGATTTAGTTACAAAGAAAATATAATGTAGTGATAAAAAAACTTACGACGCTTCTTTATATTTTTATCTGGAATAATATTTGATGCCAAATTTGATTTAGGAAAATATATTTCGTTCATTTGAACATTCGAAACTTCAGTTACATTTTTTCAATTTCGTCCAAAGTTTTGACTCCTCAGAGAACATTTATCAATACATGCAGGTGGTATATAAAGAAATTGAGTTGTGACATGGTGGAAGACATGTCGTATTTTTTATTGACTCTCTATATGAAATCGTTGATAATATTTCATTGGCTATGGGGTCTATTTCTTTAAAGTTTATTTTACAACTAAGTACATCTTAAGAAATATAAAGAAATTGCTAATTTTTTATAAAATAAATTTTTATAAAATGTTTATTTTAACTGTTAAGCTAACAATTTCGCAGAAATTCATTTTATAATTACATTTATTTTCGGCAAAAACAAAAGTAATCCGAGATCCGGATTTGCTTTCTTAGCTTTTTATATCAAATAAAAAGAAATATGAAATTTCCATAAAAACTATTTGTACAAAAATCTTTACCTGCATTTAAAACCTTGCATACATCAAATGAATTATAATTGAAATTTGTGCAAGTTTTATTTAACAAAAGGTAACAAATTTTATATATCTCCAGTTTGTATTAATAGATGGACCTCTAGGAGGATCAAAAATCGGAATCGAAACATTCAAAAAAATTTTTAAAAAACTCTATACAAACTTTTTTTTTGAATAGACATTATTGTCAATTAAATTTGAAGATGCTTTTTTGGATTCCTTGCAAGAAATCGACACACACTTTTTTAAATAAGATTTATTTTATCATTATTTCTTTCTTGGAAATCAGAAATATATTTTATGGAATCACTCAGTAAACGAGAATAATAATAAAAGCAGAGTAGTTTTCTAGTTTCCATAACAAACACTTTTGTATCCAGCATGATGAATTATTCCCGAAAAATATAATTTACAGAGGAACAGAAATAGAGTCGGATAAAAGGAGACAAGAGTTAAAAACGAGAGAGTATATAAAGGGCATTATAAAGTATTACAACGAGTGCTGTTAACGTCCGTGTCCAATCCGCATCCCCATGCACTCAAAAATAAAATACAAAATTGCAGACTCGCTTCATAAGCCTTCTGTCAAATCCATTTTCCACTCACGCGATTTCCAGACCCCTCCGAAGTTTCTCTTTTCCACAATTCTTTCTCTCATTGGAAATTTAACAGAAAGTTTGGGTACATTGATATTTTTCAAAAATTTCAAACGAATGTGATATCTTAAATACAACTTCTTAACCATTTTTAATGATATTTCCTTAAAACGTATTTAAATCTGCGTCAAATGAGCCCTATTTAAATTGTTTTCGATCACTCTGTAGGAAAATATCTATAAAAAACAAGGTTTTTTGCCAATTTCTTAAATTAACAATATCTCCAAAATTATTTCACATTTTTTAAGTTTCTAGGGCTCATTTTAAAGGGGAAATCCTGCACTTTCTACTGAAATCATCTATAGATTTGTTGGTGTACTTGTATATTTTTGGCAAAGGGTTAAACGTGACAAAAAGTAAATAAATTGATCTTAAATTCTTTTTTATCTACCGGACAGTAGACAAAAAAGAATTTAAGATCAATTTATTTAATTAGAAATATCTGGCCAAAAAACACAACATCTATACCTATATAAATAGTATGTTCGAAACTATGTGACAAAAAATAACCTGAAAATTTTGAAGAATGGTTACTGTCGTAATAAACGGTAATAAAATTTAATAACTGGAGATTCTATAATTTTTCCAGAATTTATTATCAAATCACTTAAGCTTTGATTTTTAAAAATAATTTTGAATAATGAAACCGTTCTTCAAAATTTTCAGATTATTTTTTGTCACGTTTAACCCTTTGCCAAATCTATTAAAGTGCACCAACAAATCGGTAGATTATTTCAATACAAAGTGCAGGATTTCCCCTTTAAAATGAGTCCTAGAAACTTAAAAAATGTGAAATAATTTCTGAGATATTGGTAATTTAAGAAATTGACAAAAAACTTTGTTTTTTATAGAATTTTTCTTACAGAGTGATCGAAAATAATTCAAATAGGGGTAATTCGACGCAGATTTAAATACATTTTAAATAAATATCGTTAAAAATTGTTAAGAAGTTGTATTTAAAATATCACATTCGTTTAAAATTTTTGAAAAATATCAATGTACCCAAACTTTCTGGCGGGAGTGTATGAAGGGCGACAGTGCATTAAGGGCGTATGTGCCAAAACTCGAATTTTACAGGAGGCACAAAAAACTGTCTAACTTTAGCGCTTTCAATTAAAAAAAACAAAAAAAAAACAAGAAATTACTATCGAGCTATTACTTAGCTCTACTGAATATTAAAAGGAGCGCTTTCAAAAAAGCAACCATCTCCGAAAAAATCCGTATCAAAGGAACATCATGCCCCAAAAATGCCGATTTTGACTCTGTAAGAGTTGCATCACTTTTTTATTTATTAATTTAAAAATTGAATTGAAGACTTGGGTAAGGAAAAACCGAAAATAAGTAGGTTTAAAAATTGAGTGATTCGTTATCCTAGCAATTAGTTTGAAACGAAGCACTCTCGTTAAACATCTCTCTTTCCCGTGGTACGAACAGAGAAAGCATCCAGGACGAAAATCAATTTGCTCGCCAACTTGCAGAGATTGCATTTTCACCCCGACAACTTTCAATTCGTCTTTTCGCTTCGCTTTCTCCTTCACACATGCTTATTCACGTACACCAGGTGATTTAATTCACACGCCGAAAAACGTCGCACCAATGGTTAATTGAGTAGAACAAGATTCATGAACGAGTTTCATTTACAAACAAAGTAAATTATTCTAGAAAATTTTAGCAGGGATCCGAACGAAATTAAGGGCCATTTTTCGATATTTCCCAATTATTCCTACAAATTCAAAATAATTGGGCTAAATATTCAGCTGAGTATGAGAAAGTGCTGCAATATTATGAAACCACCGAGTTGCAATGTCGAAATTATGTACCATCAAAGTTTTACGTCGACAGATACGAAAAGAAACGTAACGAAACTTTCGTTACGTTTCTTTTCGTTCTTCTCTGTATAAAACTACAATGCCTCATAATCTAGAGGTTCTGCCTCGGTGCTTTTATAATATATCAGTACTTTCTAGTATTCAGCTGAATATTTCGCCAAATTATTTTGAATTTATAGAAATAATTGCAAAATATCGGAAAATGACCCTTAAATTTCATTCGAATTCCTGAATTTTAGTTGTATTATTGTCTAGAACGTTTTACAACTCGAAAATTAAGTTGATAGTATACTAAAAAAAAGTATTAAAAAATCACAAATGATACACGGTGGGCTTTGATTGAGTTCAACCCAAAAGGACTTGCACCTCTTGTTTTTCTTCTGAAATGATTTCAGTGATGCATCATGATTATTACGAGACCAAAAAGAAAAAAATCGCTGGAGGGATTGTTGAATAAACTTAATTTTTTTTATTTGCAAGTTATTATGTACATTTCCGTAAAAACAACTCCAAAGTGGTGCTTTTGCGGGTTACAATTTGTAGTTTGGCATAAAAAAAAACTATCTAAACATTAAACATCCTTGGATATTCAGGACCCATTAAAATTTTGGAAAAAGTGTGAGAAACTGCAGTTTTTATCAGTTTTTTTGAATATTTCTTCACTTCAGAGCTTCCTACTTTAAATCTTCTACAAAAAAATTAAAGTTAAATACATTTCCTGAAAACTAAAAGAAAATAATAATTTTATCTCATATAATTTAGGAAATACAACCTTCGAAAATTGTATTTTTCTGAAAAATTTGATGAAAAAAAATTCAGTTTTAGTTTTTGTTGAATAGCATATTTTCTGTGCACTATAGTCAAAAATAGTCAGAATATGCCTTACAGAAGACTTAATTTCAAGCAAATCTAAAACAAAAAGAAGTGCTCTATTTCCCATACATCCAAAGTTATAGCGTGTTGAAAAATATTCACTTTTATGAAAATTCGTAAATTTTTTCGAAAAATCGCGTTTCTACTGCACTTAACGTTAAAAGTTGTTCTTATAATAATAAAAGTACATAAAATTACCTAAAAATCTGAAAAACTTTAATAATTTCTGAA
>JBAGKK010000554.1:595740-614785 GCA_037177015.1 Euceroptres primus | reverse complement strand
CATTTTAAAATGTTTTATTAATATTCGAATGGATTTCAAGGGTTGAAAATTCTATATTGTCAACATTTTTTTCAAGAGCAATGCGGGCAATTATTTATTTTTTTTCTGAATTGGAATTCTTCAATTTCCCTATCTAACATTTGCCTGACTTTTAGACAAATTTCCCTGACAGAAAAGTATTATAAAAGTGATATAAAAGCTTGTAAAAGCGAATAAGGTTTCAATAATGTACGCGGAAATTTTTGTTT
Source organism: Euceroptres primus (assembly GCA_037177015.1). Taxonomy (NCBI): domain Eukaryota; kingdom Metazoa; phylum Arthropoda; class Insecta; order Hymenoptera; family Figitidae; genus Euceroptres; species Euceroptres primus. The sequence continues at coordinate 614,537 of JBAGKK010000554.1, read as the reverse complement.
AATAATATGTTCAATTTTTAAAGAGTCAATGGTAAAAAAGAAAAAAAAAATTTGTATTGATATTCAGAAGTGCTTTTAAAATATTATTAACACATGCGCATTTATATTTTTCCTGGCAGCTACTCACATTTCCCTGATTTCTAATGGATTTCAAGGGTTGAAAATTCTATATTGTCCACATTTTTCTTAAGAGCAATGTGTGCAACTTTTTATTTACTTTTTTCTGAATTGGAAGATGGACATCATTTATTTTTAACATTTTTATTAAGTTGGGAATAAATTTTGGGAAACTTTGTGAATTATTTACAATTTTCAAATAATTGATAATTTGTAGATTCATAATTAGACCAAACTCTTTTGAAACTAAAAACGAATGATTTGTTTAATAATTGTGAATCCGTAAAATTTTCGGGAATGCTAAATTTTCAATTTTGAACCTTACAATTTCCATTGTTCCATTTTTTTACATTTTTCGAAATATAAACCACAATTTGACAATTATTAATCCTAAAAGATTTATTAAAGGATTGTAGCGTAGAAACCGTTTTAACTTAACAATTATAATTTAAAAAGTGTCCAGTTTGAAACGACGTTTAGAATCGTTCAATTTGGATTGTTTCCAATTGAAGATGACGACATTTTGAACATTTTACAGAATAGTTACATTTTAAATGTTTACAATTTTAAATTCCTAAATTTTTGTTGAGTTCGAAGGGAGTAAATTTTGGTTTTTCATTTGTTTCTCAATTGGCTTTTCTAAATTGTTTGTTTTTATATTTTTACAAATTTTATTAATATTCTAACTGAAGGGGTGGTCACAAGACTCAATTTTACAATTTACCTAAATAACAGCGCCCATGTAGATATAGTGCACTCGTAAGCACCGCGCCTTGTGGCAGAAATCGGAACGTAACCTAATAAACACACTCATATGCCCTGTGACTATAAATAAAGTAGAAATGACATTTCTAAGTTGACCAATATTATTAAAATAATGAAAACTTGAATTTTACTGCGATCAAAAGTAAATTCCCGGTTTCTTAATGAAATTCCCGGCCATTTCCCGGTCGAGTCGCCCCCCTGTTGGGGTGACAAAATTTCGAAAACAGAAGATACAGCTATGATTTGTAGGAAATACGTTATGGAAAATAACACTATAATTACAATCAAATCAAATAAAGAGAGTTTTAGTTGAGAGCACTCAGAAGGCACGTCTTTCTTCTATTAGATATTCTTTTAGACTAACTTTCGATTACTCATTCACATGTCCTGCTCGGTTCTGCTCCAGTAACATAAACTAAACAATATCGTCACCACAGCCACACTACAGACACACATATCGTTTTCAGAATATATAAGAGATTACTATTTGCTAATATAATTTTTCGTCGAATTAAACCAACATGATTCAATTGAGGTACCATCATTAAAAACCGAAGAGATGATTGAATTTGTTCCTACAAGGAATTGAAAATTCCTTGTAGGAAATGAATGATCTCTGGAAAGGAAATGAAGATCTCTACCAGAAATTGCTTGAAGGTGTCTTGTTAGTGAAAACATGAAATTTCCTTTACTGTAGTCTATTTCCTCAGACGGAAACAAGCCCCGCCACCAAGATCGTATCCACAGCCAGTATATTTCCAACAATGCCAATATTCTCCCTCAGTCCCTGTTCCAGCAACCTATTATAAAAATCCATTCCAGAAGTACAGAAGGTTCCTAGTGGAATTGCTCAACGACTCCAATCAATTGTCATAACTCTTGGCACGTTCTTGTATCTGGAACCTGGGAGCTAAATTTCTCTCCAGTCGCCAGGCTGAAATGCTACCAATGGTGGCCATTCATTCAGCAGGGGTGTATCTTGGATCTAGCTTGAAAGGGTGACGAGAGGATTAGGCGTTTGTCTGAGCCAGAGTGAAACCTGGTGTTTGAGGAAAGGAAGCAAGGGGAGGAAGACAAAGTGGACCACGAGAGGATGAAGCAAAGAATGAGAGGAGAACCACAAGAATGTTGAGCCCGGAACAGCGACGAGACACGCGGGGACACGTGTAGGTTGGAAGCGGGATATATAGATAACCTACGCACGCGAACGTATATACAACTCGTATTCCTTGCTCTTTATCTCTCATGAGTTCTCTTTCATTCTCGCGCCTTGCTCTCGAAACTCCTTCCTTCGTTTTCCAGCTGTGCGACACTCGTCAAAGTGACGGCGTCGGCCACCCTCGGTGAACAGCTTGGTATCCTTCTCCACGTCGCAAAAAATATTTGTTTACACCAGGATTAGGGTAGCGTCCTCGTGAGTCGCTTAATCTCCAGGTTGTATGGAAACCTTCGACCTGATAGCAGGAGATTTGTTATTGAAAATAAACGAGGATTTCAGTCTTCATTCTCTGACTGGCAGAGATGATGGGATTCCATGAAGGTTTCCAAATTAGAAACTGTTCCAGAACTGTCCACTTGTTGAAGACTTACTCTAGAAGCTAAGAATTTCCAAACAAAATAAAAAAAGATGTACCAATTGCAAGGTTAATTGTTTCTTTCTTTTATCCGTTGAAGAGAATATGCAGAGCATGCGAAAAGTCTTTATACGTCGACGGCCCGGTTAATTCTGGAGCATCTCGTTGAACTGGAAGGAAGAGGCAAAACAGAGAGAGTGTAAGCTCTCGGTGTATATTTATTGGTGACGTTATTTTGGTATTTCGTTACGGCGATGTCACACGTGGGGCCGCGGCCCATTCAATCCGCTGAGAAATCACCGCCATTAAACACCCTGTCCTCGTGCCGGGTTCCACTATGGCCATCTTTTTTGGGAGGCTAGGCACTGGATATCTAGGGGTAGCGAGGCGTTCGCCGAAACGCTTTGCGAGTGAAATCAAGTCAGACGCTACTCTCTTTAGCAGTGATGGAACGGTCAGGATTCACTCTATGACCAGTACACCAACGATTCTCCCAGTGATGAATTCTCTCTGCCAACCTCCAAAAGAACAAAAACGAAGGAGGAAATGATCCCCTTCAAACAAGGCTCTATTCTTTCACAACACAGTAAAACGCCAATCCTCAAATCTACACCACTTTTGGTATTGTTTCTAGGTGCAACAAATTTGAGAACATTGTTCTCATTTTGAGAATCTAGTGATAAAGTGAAAAGTTTTCGGTGTCAAGGTCCATGAAATAACTCAATGTTAAAATTAATTAAAAATGGCTACGTTTCGGACTCCGTGTGGTCCCTTTTCAAGCCTGTAGTCAAGAAATTTATTATTAAAAATCTCTAAGTAAGGTGGAATAAGACCACCTTTTCGGCATCTAATTAAAAAATTCCTCTGGTTGCGTAGGAGAGCTAACCTTAAAAGTAAAGTAGAAAATTTTTGTAGATGTCCCAAAAGTTGAATTCCAAAATGGAATCTGATCCATTGGAAAAAACCTCCTGTCTGATGCGAAGGGTTTCCGTTTTGATTGTAAAATATTTTTCCTTAGTTTCGACCTCTTATTGGATAAGTGAAAAGTTTTCGGTGTCAAGGTCCATGAAATAACTCAATGTTAAAATTAATTAAAAATGGCTACGTTTCGGACTCCGTGTGGTCCCTTTTCAAGCCTGTAGTGATAAAGTGTTGAATTGAGACTGTTTTTTCTCATTTTGAGAATCGTAAAATCTCGAATCGAACTGTCATCCAGCTGTCAAAAGAATTTTATTTCCAGCTATTTCCACCAAATGGATGACAATTGTCAAATTAGAGATAATATAAATGAAATAATTTTTAATTTCCTTTTGTTCAACAGCGTGTTCCTGTGATTTCAAAAAAATTTGCAGTGTTTGCATACGTAGATTAGATTACACTATTTTACCATGCCATTCTAAGCTTTAGAGCCGATGCAGATAAAATTCCCTAGCCGCATGATACAGTCGGACCTATACACATAACCTGTACATGGTGTCCAGTAAAAGGTCCGTACGAAATTCAAGGACATTCAAGGACATTTCAAGGACATTTTCAGAAAATTTCGAGGACATTTTCAGAAAATTTCAAAGACACTTCCAGGTTGTTTAATACAACCGTATTTATTTTATTAAAATCGGTTCGAAAAAAATATCATTATAATCATCATTGCTATCATCATCATTATATCATCAATATCATTACCACGAATGTATACATGTAATTTTTAGCGAAACTGAGGTACATGTTTTTTAGGTTAGTTGCTGATAATATTTTGAAATAAGATTAAATTCGGGAGGATATGAAAATTCAAGAACATTGCGTAAAATTCAAGGACATTCAAGGACTTTTTTAGGGCAGACAAAATTTAAGGACATTTCAAGGATTTAAAGGACGACAAGGACCACTGGACACCATGCTGTAATATTTAATATAGGTTGTATGTTTAATCTCGACCTTTTTTATATTAAGTAGTGAAGCACCAGTCATGGAAATGAAGGTCAAAAGAAAAGATGCGATAATTCTTTTTGAAACGTTTCGGTCACTGTTTGGACCCTTAACAGTAAAAAAAAAACATTTATTAGATCTGTAAGAAACATACAAACAAGGTAGAAAAAACGTATGACAAAATAAAAAATAACAGATAATAATAATAATAATAATAATAATAATAATAATAATAATAATAATAATAATAATAATAGAAGATAATAATGCTCCCGCTGACTTTATCTTCGTATTTTAATTTATACCAGGTATGTTGTTTTTCCTATTGACCTTCCGCTTTTTCACTGTTATCAATATTTATTCCTAGTCATATAGATTTAAAATTGAGGGCCTCTTTTTTATGAGACCTTTCTTCTACTTACTTTATTTTTGAGTTTTTTTTTTACGAAATATTAACAACTTTTATCATCTATTATTTTTTATCATGTTATACATTTTTTCTACCTTCTTTGTATGTTTTTAACAGATCTGATAAATGCTTTTTTGACTGGTGAGGGTCCAAACAGTGACTGATTCGTTTCAAAACGAATGATCGCATCTTTTCTTTTGATCTTCATTTCCATGACTGGAAATGAACATGGAATCTTCCATTCCATGCTTCACTACTTAGGGTCGGTTTCACCAACTCTGGTTAAAAAGTTAATCAAGGATTAACTCCTTAACCGGCCAATCACGACCGGTTAAACTAAGTTAATCATTGATTAAAATTTTAATCACAGTTGGTCAAACCCGCCCTTAATATTTAATGTGTATCATATGTACATTAGGGCGGTCCAAATTTTTTTTCGAATTTTCATCATCTCACCCTCAAAATTTGTTCAAATCACCAAAAAATTAAGTGCCTTTTTTTGAAAAAAAAAAATAATATTTAGAATTTCGGCAAGCCCCATGAAGTTTAACACGTATTTCCCATTCAGAATCGTCAATATTAGGTGAATCGAGTTGAACCTCAACATTTCTCTTCACAATTAGCCATAGAATACGAATCAACAATTACTTTTTAAATATAACCCCCATAAGTCTGTTTTATAGGGTCCCAAAAAAACCCCATAAGTGAAAAATTGTGTTTTGCGAGTTTTTGGAGCTAATTATGATTTTCTTGCGGTTTTTTAAATACAAATTATTTCTAATACATAAAATATTATCTATTAGATAATCAATTAAAGTTAACCGAAATAATTATTTAAATAATTTATTATTATTTATAACAATATTCTCTTAGAATAATGCTAGAAAGTTGCGGTTTTTTCTTAAATTTTCCATTTTTTGTCCACTTATCAGTTAAAGTGAAGTAATAATTAATTCAAGTTAACAAAAATAATTGTTTGTGTGATAAATATTAATCGAAAATACATATTTTAAAACTTTCGTAACACGTGAAATAAATATTTTTAACAGAATCACAAGTAACTAGTTAAATACTATTGAAATCTGAAGAATAAAAAAATAAAACATAAGAACAATCTCGTTCATAAATAAAATTCCCGAGTTTTACCCGGTAAAATAAAATTCCCGGGTTTTTCACGGTTATTTCTCGGTAAAATAAAATTCCCGAGTTTTTCCCGATTTCCTGGTCAGCTAGGCACCCTGATAATGCTAGAAAGATGTAGTTTTTCCTGAAATTTTCAACTTTTTGTCCACTTTTCACTTCGAGTGAGGTTATAATTAAAGAATTTTATCAAACGTAATTGTTTAAGCAAATTATTGTATATTATTATATATTACTTATACTACTTATACAGCTATTATATATTACATATTATATATTATTATTTCCTGTATTCATGTTAGATAGTTGCGGTTTTTTTCTGAAATTTTTAACTTTTTGTCCACTTTTCACTTAGTGACGTCATAATTAATGCAAGTTAACAATCATAATTGTTCAAACAATTTATTATTAATTATAACAATATTCTCATAGAACAATGCTAGAAGGTTTGAACAATGCTAAAATTTTCCACCTTTTGTCCACTTTTTAATTAGAGTGAGGTAATAATTATTTCAAGTTAACAAACGTAATTATTTAAACAATTTATTATTATTTTTAATAACATTCTTTTTGAATAATGTTAGAAAGTTGCGGTTTTCTCTGAAATATTCAACTTTTTGCCACTTTTTCGCTTAAAGTAAGTTAATAATTAATGCAATTTAACAAACATAATTATTTAAACAACTGATTATTGTTTATAACCATCTTCTCTTAGAGTAATGCTAGAACGATGCGCTTTTTCTGAAATCTTCAGTTTTGCTTTCTGCTTTGGCTTTTTAGTTATGAACAAATAATAAATTCACATCAACAAGAATCATTTTTTAAATAGCACTTTATTTTCTTTTTAAATTGCACACATTTTACTATCATTCCCCTCCCCCTCCTTCCCTAGAGAAAACATGAGATTAAAAAGGCCTGAATCAAATAATTAATTTGCATTAATTATTATTACCTCACTAAGTGAAAAGTAGACAAAAATATGAATATTTCAGAAAAAACCGCAACTTTCTAGCATTACTACAGGAGAAGATAGTTATAAATGATAATTATTTGTTTAAACATTTATTTTTGTTAAATTACATTAATTATTAACTCACTCTAAGCGAAAAGTGGACAAAAAGTTGAATTTTTCTGAAAAAACTACAATTTTCTAGCATTATTCAAAGAAAATATTATTTCATTTGATATTATTATAATAATATTATTTAAAAAAAAAATAAATTGTTTAAATAATTATGTTTGTTAACTTGAAATAATTATTACGTTTCTAAAGTTAAGGTGGAAAATTTTTATCCACCTTTTATTTAAAGATAAAAGGTGGAAAATTTTAGGAAAAACTGCAACTTTCTAGCATTATTCTAAGAGAATATTGTTATAAATAATAATAAATTATTTAAAAAATTATTGCTGTTAACTTTAATTGATTTTTGCCTCGCTCTAACTGAAAAGTTGAAAAAAAGTTGAAAAATTTGGAAAAACCGCGACTTTCTAACCCTATTCTAAGAAAATATTGCTATAAACAATAATAAATTGTTTAAACAATTTATTAAAAAATCTAATTGTCAGAAGAAAGTAATTTTGATGTTTCATTCGATTAGGAATTTACATATCTCTTAAACAGAGACATTAAGCCCAATACTTTGGTACTGTTCAGAAAATTCATTTTTCGATTACGAATGGTTCTTAGTCGTCTAAACTAATTTTGACGTATTAGAAACAATTTGTACAAAAAAAAACGTGAAAAAATCATAATTAGCGCCAAAAACTCGCAAAACCCAATTTTTCACTTATGGGGTTTTTTTGGGACCCTATAAACCATACTTATGAGGGAGATATTTAAAACGTAATTGTTGATTCGTATTCTATGGCTAATTGTGAAAAGAAAAGTTCAATTTCAACTCGATTCACCTAATATCGACGATTCTAAATACAATTTACAAAAACGTCTTCTTTTCTTATGGGAAATACGTGTTAAACTTCATGGGGTTTGCGGAACCTCTAAATATCATTTCTTTTTCACAAAAAGGCAATTCTTTTTTGTGGATTCGAACAATTTTTTTTTTTTGGGAGGGAGAGCATGAAAATACGAAGGAAAAAATTTGTACCACCCTAATGCACATTCAGTGCTGCCGGAGTCGCAAAATCCCAAAACTGACTTTATTCTATGGAGGGCTATGCATGAAGTTCATTTATTTATTCCTAGGGAGTTTCGTATGAAACGCAACTACATTCATGTTACAGCTGGGAAGCTAAAATTTGTCGAATTCTCATTTTGAGGCTCTTGACAAATGAGCTGCAACAAAATTAACACCCGCGGTTTTCTGTGAAATTTTACTGAAATCACTTGTTGAAGTTGTAGAAAAATTATAGAATTGATCTTAAAATCGTAGAAGCTAATCTCGTTTAAAATCTGAGGAACTCATTATATGAAGCCTCTAATCATTTGAAAGACATTAGAATGAAGATACATCTTGATTTATAAGTATATCGTCACCTGGTTGGAGTTCTAACAAGAATATATAAACTAGGTTAAATTTAACCAACGTAAAGAAAGGCAAGTTGGGTTCAGGATAGTGAAGACGAGCGATGGGACTTGAATGAACATAAATTATCCAGCATCGAGCGAAGGGGAACTGAGTTATTTGTGCATGAGTGATGGAACGCACCAGCTGAGGAAAGCCATTGGATAAGCAACCAATAGCAAGCACGCGTTCAACCCTCATCCCTCGGGTCGACTTGTGTCACCGCTCGAAAGCCTTTGAAGACTTGGCCGTCTGCTTGTCAATCAAACATGCGATACATGATTTCTTAATAGCTCTACATTCCAAAAGCACGCGACGAGTTCCCTCATTATAAATAGTTGATTCTCAAGAAAGCATTAAATCCTCAATTTCCATTGAAATAATTGTGATTCAAATACGAAATGATGAGATAAAATAGGAAATGATTATTTTGAGAACTTATCATTTTGAGATTTTAAATGAGCAATGGAAGAAGTGAAACGACGAGTATAAGATACGAAATATGACATAAAGCTGATCTTCAAACGATATATGCCCTAGGGTAATGGATTTTGAGGTTCTGAATTTCCAAGTGACTTTATTGCCTCGCAGGCACTTCCGGTAGCGTAATTATTTCGCGCAAGATTCATAACGCATGTGGCGCTTTGACAGGCCAAAGCTGACGATGAAAGAGACGGAAGAACCATAGTCGGTGTCTCTGAACTTTTACGATCGACTACTATCGCTCTTTCTCACTTTGCCACCGTTTCCCAAGTTAATATCGCACGATAAAACGACGCTCAGCTTTATAGGATTCCGTGTCTAAACCAAAAGAAGATGCTGCGAAGGAAGGGGATGTCACAGAAGTCAAATGATTTTCACTCAAGAATTTTAATCTCTAATTTTGTAATTGATAATTTTGACACATCTGACATTGATCTGATATATTCCTATCAGTCTCAATAAACCGCTAAATTGTAGGTAACATAAAAAAAGTAAGAATCAGATTCTTTGGAAGGGAATCAAGATAGAAGACAGCTTCAGCATTAGTGAATGGAAACTGAGTGACCCGTCGCATTGGAGAATTCCAGCTATCGGTATCTTTCGCGATGGTCGATCTCTTGATTCGCCATAGCTTCCGCGGAAGCCTTCGCGATTCGTGCCATTATAGAGACGCGTACCTACCAGCACGCTTCTTGCTAATGGTCTCATTAATTAGCTTCGTTTCGTTAAGCGTCGCTCGAAATCTCGACGATGCAACATCCCGGTAGGGGGGAATTAAAATAATTAGACAAATTAGGGCAGCGCGACTGGAAGGGCATCGTTTGTCATTAGGATTCCGCTATTAATTCCTCGTTAATTCCTCCTTTCCTCGTCAAGCAAGATAAACGAGTGGCTCCAGCGACTCGAAACATCACAGCGAGGCTACACAGCTCCGTATTTCTTCCAAGAGAAAGTGTCCCTTTCCGGAAATCTTCTTCAGAGAAGCTCCTAATTGGCTTGAATTTGCAATAAATTTTGCGAGCAACTAGAAAAGATTCTGCAAACTTCAGTTACTCGTATTTGCTTCAATTTTCACTAGATAAAAATTATTCTGGATAAAAAAAGATTTATCGTTGCAATGCGTCACTGTCTGTCAAGGAAGATGCAAGAGATTGAGAGGAGGTTCGGCAGAAGCCATAAAGTGAACGAGAGCAGCTATCCCAGGTGGTTATTGTGCCATCGATGGCACGAACCCGCTGTTTATTTTGAGCTCCGAGGAAACTGAGGACCCTGCCGTTCTCAAACACATCCTCGAGTGGCTCTCCACGGGATACCCAATACTCCAAGGGCCATCGTAATATGGTATGTATGTACAATGCTTGAGTGCCACGGCCACTCTCGAGGGCCTTGATGTTTTGTCGGTATTCTCGAGATGCTCGAAAAAAAAGAGCACCGAGCACCCTCCAAGCAGTCCAAGCGCCCACGTGTACCATATATGCATAGGTTTTCATGGCTTTTCAAGATTTATGCTTTCGCCGCTTGATGCCAGATTAGACCCGACGATTGACGCTTATCTCCACTCCCACGTGCCTCAGAAATTTAATATATCTGTTGTGTGTATCAACTAGGGGGATGTAATAGCATCAAGTGTGACAAAGACATATTGTGATCTTCTGATAGTGAGATTCAACTTTCCCTGATTTTCTCTTATGTCTGAATCTATAATCTGAATCTATATAATATGTCTGAATCAACTAACTCAAGTTGAATTGTTAAAAGATTGGCGCATTTCAATTCAAATACGTACTTTAAAAAATAAGTAAACCTAAAATTAAACTGATGAAAAATAATCTTACAAAGCCCAGGTCTCTTTGAAATGAAAATAGAATGATACAGCGTGTTGACTGCATCAGACGATTTAGTTTCCCAAAACGATCTATTTTATTGTGCGTTGAAAGCAGCGGGTAAGTGAAAGGTGCAAATTTGAGAATTAATATCTGGTTGCATGGAGTGAGCTGGGTGAATCGTCGAGGCAACCAGATGCAGGCATGGGGCATATAATTTCAAGTTGTGAGAGACTCGTAGGTCAGAGTCTTGATGTGGCGAGACTAACCGATGCACGGCTCGTTGCCGCTGTCACCACGGCACTATCTCACTCGCTCGCCCTACATAAACCATAGGCCATAAGGCATAAGGTTCCTCTACTTCGGGACGAACGGCTTGCTGAAGACAGGGCGCGGGTGGAAAAGGGATTTAAGAGCACCCCCATAACGCACGAGTGCCGAGTCGTCCAAGGTTCGCCAACCGAGCGAGTATTTATTAACCGCGTTCGTCGTGCCGACAGTTATGACGGGACCCGGTTTTATTTGTTTCCTCCGCAAGAACCCGTTGATATCTATACTGTGCCCTTCGTCGTCTACCGAGGGCAAAAGAGAAGACTCGCACAAGTCTCGAATGAATTCCCCAGAGTCGAATAATAATTTATAAACTAATATAACATCGTACATGTTGGAAACATAGGTATCAAAATAGATTATTAAAAAAATATAGATATTAAGATGAGTGTTTTTGGAGTAAGAATGATTTTAAGATTATTTACTTTTACCACATCAGGATGTTTACTTAATTTCTGAAAAAACATCCCTGATAATTGCAGGAATAACTGACGTGACACTATACTTCAAAAGTATTTAAGGTTACTGCAGAAGTCTAATTTTGAAAATTTCAGGTCTTTTTTATTTCAGATCTTTTTTCCAGGTCTAATTTTGAAAAAATTCTAGTCAATTCAATCAATTTTATCTATCGCCAACAAGTAATATGACTTTGTACAACTCGCCAGTTTACAGATTATGTAGAGATGTCAACAATAAATATGTTATTCAGTTAGGTTGGATTGAGTTTTTCGAACTACATTTTATTAAATTTAACCCTTTTATTGGTTCTTAAACTGTTGGGTTATCTCAATAAAGACAAATGCAAATACAATTCAATATTCTACTGGTTGCAAACTAATTTTCCGACCATTTAGTGATGCATATCGAGCGAACGATACGATAAACAGCCGATCCGATCAATCTGCTCGGTCCATATGCACGAACTTCTCGTCTCGATAATAATCACGTACATGACAGTAATTTTTAATGAGAAACTTCCGAATAAATAAAACTTAATAAAAAAAATGTAGAATTACCAGAATTTTGATTTCCGAATCTTCAACGGTTAATTTATTCCTTAAAGGGGTTATATTTACAGGAAATTTGTATGCACGCGAGAAATGTTAACTTTCGAACCGAGTTCAATCGGGAAATAACAAAAGAAGGAACGATCGATCACGAACGAGCAGCGAGAATTATCTGCTCGACATGCATCACTACGACCATTTCTGGTATTGTGATTAATAAATGTAAATAGCTTTTCAATAATTATTGAATTCTAAACAATCAATTCCTATCAATTTGCAATTGATGCATTCTTTCCCAACTCAGTGCACCTCGAATTTTCAACCTTTACCGATCCTCTTCACACTTGGTTATTTGGTAGCCCTATATGTTCGAACTTTTGAGGCAAAACCATTCATCATCATAATGAAAGGTTATCGAGATATCGGTCATGGTAGTTTCACCATTTTCCTACGCAGAGCATTTTTCATTCGCAAATTATTCTATGTAATCTAAACCAAATTAACTTTATCTTTAGTGGTTTAGAAAGGTATTTTAGAAAGCTTTATGACAGTAATAATCATTTTCTAAATAATTATTATTTTAGTCCCTATTTCTCAATTAGAAAACTTTATTTTAATGGTTCTCCGCTACAGTAGAGGATATATTTTCTTGAAGTATTTTTTAATTTTCGCCTACTCTCTTTCACACTACTAGATTTTAAATAAACACTATAATATACTAATCTATTCATTACATTCTGATATTTGTATTGCCATTATATTGAATAGATTAGTATTTGTAATGTTTATTTAAAATCTAGTAGTATGAAAGCGAGTGGGCGAAAATTTAAAAATATTTCCAGAAAATATATTCTATAATCTAGCGGAAGGGACTCTATTTGTTTTGCATGAAGTTCACTGTAAGAAATTTTCGGGAATTTTCCCGAAAATGTTCGGGAAGCTAATAACCCTAACATTTCGAGAATTTTTCCTAACATTTCGTAGGGAAACTTCCGAAATTTTCCCTACGAAATGTTAGGGAAAATTCCCGAAATGTTAGGGTTATTAGCTTCCCGAAAATTTTCGGGAAAATTACCGAAAAATTTCTTACAGTGTTGAAAACACTTGACGCGCAGTGATATTAGATAGAAACGGTCGATGTTCACAATTCTGTTTAATTATTTTTTAAATAAAATAATTATTTTATTTAATACTTCAGTAATGACGGATTTGTCCATTTTTTCCTCAGAGAGTAAAAAAGTATAATAAAAAAACGACATTTTAAAATTAATTTGGTTCAATTTGGTGATGGCTCCTGGGAGAACCATTGAAATAAAGTTTTCTAATTGAGAAATACGGACTAAAATAATAATTATTTAGAAAATGATTATTACTGTCATAAAGCTTATTAAAATTACTTATTAAAATACCTTGCTAAACCAGTAAACATGAAGTTGGTTTGGTTTAGTTTACATACACTGAGAAAAAAGATACTTTTGAATATATAGCATATGGGTAATTCTTTTGTTGGTAACGTTACAGTTTCACTCACATTTTTCGAAATAATTTTTTTTTTTATCTTTTTGGATGATCGAGTTTTAGTTTATTCAAACGCACTAAACAAACCCAATTTCTCGGCTTCTATTGAAAATTTTTTCAGTTAAATGCTCATTTTGAAGAGTTTTTTAGTGCCTTTGAATAAACTAAAACTAACCAAAAAAATAACCAAAAAAAATTATTTCGAAAAATGTGTGTGAAACTGTAATGTAACCAACAAAAGAATTGCCCATATGCTATTACGATCTGCCAAAAGCAGATGCTATTGATTTATAATAATGTACTATAGAATTTTCAGTATCACTCTGTTGATTCAAATCGGTAAACTTTGATTCAAAAATAGTAGATTTTGATTCAACAGCGATGCTAAAAAAAATCAGAGCATATTATTTGAAATCTATAGGATCTGCTTTTGGCAGATAGTAATAGCATATGCTATAGATTCAAAAATATTTTTTTCTCAGGGTAGAATAATATGCGTCTGAAAAATGTTCTGCGCATGAAAATAATGAAACTACCATGACCGATAACTCGATAACCATGCATCATGGTGGTGAGTGGTTTTGCCCCAAAAGTTCGGACATTTGGGGCTACAAAATAGCAAAGTTTCAAGAGGATCTGTAAAGGTTGAAAATTTGAGGTGTGCTGAGTTGCATCAATTTTAAAATCCTTAGCCAAAGCCATTTTTATTTTAAAAAACTCATAATAAATAAAATTATATTGACAGTAACTAAACCAGCAATAAATCAAAAACATAATTTTAATGGCATATTGAAGTCAACGAAAGTGAGAAATTCCGATGGTAAATATCAAGAATTTTTCAGAATTTAAAAATCTTCAAAAATCCCTAAGAACCTATTATGATATATTCCAGACAGTTTCGGAAACTTTCAGAATCGTCAAAAATCGTTTAAATTCTGCCCTAAACTTGTAATATCTTCTAGTCTCTTCCAGACTTTATTTTCTAAAGAATTTCGAAAAGTCTAGAGAATTTAGGAAGATTTTGGAAAGAGTCTAGAAGATTCCTGAGAATTTTGGGAGTCTTTTGCAGCTTTTTGAGGGTACTAAAAGATTCTGCAGAATTTCGGAGTTCAGAATATTCTGGAGGATTCAAGAAGATTCTGAAACAGTCTAGAATATTTATTGAAATATTAAAGAATTTTGGGAGATTCTTTAAGATTTTATAAGATTATAGAAGAGCCCAGAAAAAAAGATTCTATAGTATATTCTAAAACACCAAAAAGATATTAGACGGTTATGGAAGAGTTTCGTAAATTTGATTATGGAAAATTCTGAAAGACATTGAGAGAGTCCGAAAGATTTACAGGCAGTCTAAATTTAAAAAAAAAATTTGGGAAAAGCTTTGAAGTTTCTAGAAGTTTTTGAATGTCATAAGTTTCTATTTATTATAAATCTTGGAAAATTAATCGAAACTTTGATTAAAAAAGGGGGAAAAATTCTCAGAAATGGGGATTTTGGGGAATCTGAAGAAAAAATAGGGGGAAAATAGGGAATTGACTGATCCCTGCACGACTTTTCCAAGTTTTCCAAAACTTTTTCAAAATTCCATGACATTTCCAGATTCTCCAGGTTTTCCAGATCTTGTAGCAACCCTGATTTTAGACAATAATCTATATGCAATGGATTCTAAATTAAAAAATAACAACTTCCATATTTTCTATAAATGAGTCAAAATAAATGTATGAGCTGGTTTATATGTATATTCTACCAGGAAATAATTTTTGAAGTATTTTTCTGTTCGTGCTTCTTCCCAGAAGAGGGAAGAGATTCGTCGCGACGCCATGCGTCCACCCTTTTCCGATCGTCAGTTTGACATCCGTCGAGCAGCCGGACGCAAACGCGATTTTAGAGTTAGACACCTGCCATCTAGACGTCAGAGACGTCAGAACTTAAAGGGATCTTAAGTGGCGAAGATTAATAATTTATTACGACATGATTTTGCATTTTGATAGTTAGTCAAATCCTTTGAAATTCAAAATGAAAAATTGTCTAAATTAAAATCAAATAATTTAAAAACCTGACAGTCTTCAGACTCCACTTTCTGGTTTTTGTAACGACATTCTAATTAAAATACTCTGGTGTTTATTTTTCTGAACAAAATAACCAGAATCGCCATTAAATTCTTTTTTAAAAGAACAAGAGTCATTAATATTCCAAAGTTTGTCTCCTTCGTCGAAAAATGAATACACACTTAATACATCTGTAAGAAAAAAAACGACAACACGATTCGGGCAGGGAAGGAAGAAGGCGCAATAAAGTGTTCTAAGTGTAACGTTGGTGATGTACGTCCAAGGGAAAACACACCCCGGGGGTTCCCTAAGCTCAACCGCAGCTGCAAGCACTGGAAGATGAATGTGCAACTCGTTGCGAAATTAATTGAGCGCTCCCATAGTCCCATACTTTGGATAGGCGCAAAACCAAGCGCCGCGTGCCTTTGCTCTTATTTTATTCTTCCTCTAAAAGTTTAACCCGTCATTGGATGCTCGACTTATTTCCGTTAGTGTTAGTCGATGGACATTCCAGTCCGCAATCAGAATCCGTGCAAAAAAGGTCGGATTTTGAATAATTGTCATTCGAGAAATTCGCGCTCCATCTTCCCTGCATGCCGGGACGACTGACGACCAGTTTTTGGCGAGAAAAAACTGTTACAAGGATGTTTCATGTGATTGAATTCTTCTAAGACGTGACGATAATTTCCAAACCACTAAGCGACGCTTATTAGATTTATTGATGGTTTTTTGAATATTCAAGTTCCTGATCCAAGTACAAATTCAGTATTCCATAGCATAGAAGTATGTTGAAGAATAATTATTATTTTTCTTTCATCTGACTAGATATTTTAGAAATTTAATTTGAAATCATTTTTTGATCTCGCCAGTTCTTGAAAGATTAAAATTTCTAACAAAAATAGGGAAAATGTTGCTGTGACACATTTGATTCCGGATATGACATTGATCGAGGAAATGGTTGGAATATGTAGCAGTATTCAAGATATTACTTTTTTTCTGTCTCCGATTTCAGAGTCCATGCAAATTGAATCTTATTTTCATGAAAACGGTTTAGATTTAGTTTATGGAAAATTTGCAGATTAGATCAAAAGTTTCAGATCATAAAAAAATTGTCAAATTATTAAGTTAATTTTTTCCCATACGATTCGGGTTTAGTTTATTTTCTGGTTTATTTGCTAAACTTGAATTCTGGGAGAGTCAAGTTTAAATAAATCGTGAATGACCAAAGGCCAAGGTTTTACGAAAAATGTGGATTCGAATTGGAATCGAGGGGAGCCAGGTGCTCGGTATTTGACCAGAGTCGGAGGCAGGCCACCACGCGGACTTGTCGGGGTTTGGGGCGCAAAAAAATGCGTGTGGCATTCGCGGTGGCTCATTAACTGAGCTGCCTTTAAATTGGACCCGCGGCAGCTCCCATATACTTCTTAGGCAACTCGTAGAATATTTATGTGAGCCGCGTGGTGAGTCTTAGCGGATGTGGCAAGTTTGTAGTTCGCATGAACTTAACGCAACCTTCCTTTTTATTTAATCCAGAAAACAAGACAGAAAAATTACGAATTTAAAAATTATCATCAATTTTTCTCAAAACTTAAACACTGAGGAAAAAGAAATCTTGAATCAACACAAACGTATTTGCTGCAAAGAAATGCATTTTCTTGAGACAAGCAAACTTTTTTCTCAGGAAATATAAGACTTCTGTCAACTTCAATTGTTTAAAAAATTCATAATTAGGATGTTAGGTTGTTAAACAGAGACTAATATTTTTTCTCGTTTTCAAAAATAAATGAAAACAACTTTAACACCAGAAAAACAAAAATTAAGACCTTTCTTTAATGTTTAAAAAATGTTTGTGACCGTCACGTGAAAGGTAATTTTTAACACTTTTTCATTTATAATCTCTGAACGAAGTCATCTAAAGTTTTGAAACTTTAATAAAATGTGCTTTGATCAGGATGTCCAGCAAAATCGAGATTTAAAATTCCCTGACTTTTCCCTGACTGTTCTCTATTTTCCCTGACTTTTTTCCTTAATAAGTTTTTAATTTTTCACTGAGAAAAATTAAGGGATCATCCCACTTTATACGCCCAAAAAAGGGCTATTTTGCCAATTTTTCAAACTATTTCTATTCTATATATAGTTGTAATTCTTTTTGGGCTTCATTCATACACTCTTAACTCTTTTCACTGTTAGAAATTTCTATGTCAATTTTCAGAGACGTGAGACTGAATCTTTATGCAGTTACCGTTTCTGAAATTTCATTTACATTTTGGTTTTCAGTTACAATTTGGTAAATTTAAGAAAAATTTAGAAAAATTCAATTACAAATATCTGAACATATAGTTATATTTTGGTAATTGTACGATACTTGTAACTGAAAATTCTGAAACCTGTAACTGAAAATTCTGACACTTGTAACTTAAAATTCCGAAACTGTAACAGAAAAAATTTTATGTTCAGGAAACTGAAGTCTTATAGTTACATGTAACTGAAAATTTAGTTACAATTTGGTAAATTTTAGATAAATTTAGGAAAATTCAGTCACCGTAACTGAAATTTAAGTCAAATTCATGAAAATTTAGTTAGAGTATGGTAATTTTCAATTACAATTTGGTAATTTTTAGGTACATTTTCTGAAAAGTATCTTAAGTTTTATAAAAATTTCTGTTACGTTCGCAACCTAAAAGTTCCAGAAATTTACGAAAATTTCTAACAGTGTTATGCAAAAATAACAAAATGGCGGATGATTTAAAAAAATCGAAAAATAAGGTTTTTTGGTGGTTTTTCAGACCAAAAAAATATTAAAACTGGATATTTTGACTTTATTCTAGTTCGAAAAATAGCCACACTCTTACTGCCTCTAAATATTTTTGGTTTTTGTGTTTTAGGTAATCCTTCACAAAAAAATCATCAACGCCGTGGACAAAACCTATTATTCGAGTTCGCTTCGCTTTTTTGTATAAAAAACTATGTAAAATCAATTTAAAAAATGTTCACACATTTTAAGAGTGTGTTAATGGAGCCTAAAAAGAATTACGTCGATATATATATATAGGTATATATAATGTGACGTTCCGCAAGGAAAGGGACCTTAGGGTTAGCAGGCAAATTTTTCAGTAGAAGCGACTGAAGAGACGG
>JBAGKK010000554.1:571309-585427 GCA_037177015.1 Euceroptres primus | reverse complement strand
TTTCGCAGAATTCTGGAGTTTAAAATCTTCTACAGGATTCTAGAAGATTCTGGAACGATTTTAAAATATTTAAGTATTTTGGGTGGTTTTTTAAATGATTTTTTAAGATTATAGGAGAACACTGAAAAAAATATTCTAGAAAATATTCTAGATAACCCAGAAGATATTAGACGGATATGGAAGATATGATTATTAAAAATTATGAAAGACATTGAAAGACTCCGGAAGATTTAGAGTCAGTCTAGAAAATTTTAAAACATTTCGTAAAAGTTTTGAAGTTTCTAAAAGGTTCTAGAATCTAGAACACTCTGAATCTCTAAGGTTTTAATATTGTGGCACTCGTCTTTGAATGTCATAAGTTTCTATATATTTATATATTTATTTAAATATATTTATCATAATTTTTGGAAAATTAGTTAAAAATTTAAGTTAAAAAAGGGGGAAAGGGGGAAAACTTCTCAAAAATACGGATTTTAGGAGATTTTGAGAAAAATAAGGAGAGAAGGGGAATAGTGGACTGACTGTGATCTCTAATGGTTGATTATTTTTGCTGAATGTTTGGATTTAAATGATAGACTGGATTGTCTGGATTTAAATAATTGGAGACGAATGCCTTGGATGACGAATGATCCCGAGACATGGTGGATGTTTAAGTGGAATAATCACGTCGGATCCGTGCCATCCTTCCAAGACGTCGTCTTGCTATCGGAACTACTATATCATTCACAGATCCTGATCCAGGGATTAAGGATATTTGTTGAACCATCTAAGGGACGAAGGTGTGGATGGCGAAGGGGTTGAGTGGGTGGGGCAAGTCAGGACCACCCAGCCGGTGTCGGCGGCGTTAGTGTTAGCATAAAGCGTGGGCGCCATTCCTTCTTTCCTTTTCCCTCTTTGTTCTTCTCTTTTCCTACGTTCTCCAGGCCCCACTCGACCCGGAGGACACCGGAGGAACTTCACAGACGTGTTGGGACTCCGTGTCCAGGATAGATAGAGAACCGGAACAGGGCCCAAGTTGACATCAGAGGACCCACCCTCTAAATTACTAATAAATGATCATGACACTAAATAAACCTAACGATAAATTAATTAGGCAGGAGTTGGAATTTCCTAATTAGGATTTAAATTTAAAGATTTGTTTTAAAAGAAAATCCTCGAGGACTGAAGCTGAAAAATGCTTAGAGAATAATTTTTCTAACTCTACAAAGTCTTCATCTCGACAGAAACATTATTCCAATGATCTTCACGGTTCCTTTTTATCGGATTTCCTTTCCGGATGGTAAGAACGAGCGGTTTTCTTTTGAAGAACGACTACGACCTCATGAATTATTCTTGTCGGTACGGTCAATAACGGGTGAGTTGAGTCCGCCGTCGTAGGAAAATATGAAGTCGTCTCTGAACGACAGGCGTCTATTTGAAATGATTTCTTCGAATTTCCTCTGTCTTTCAATGTCAATATATACGTTTATCGAATGAATTTTTATAATATGACCGTCAGATATTAAAGAAATAAAATCTGGAAGATTCAATACCAACGAATTTTGTCAAATATTTCAGAAGATTGTTTCTAAAGATGAATTGATAATTTTCATTTTATAAAATTGAGAAATAAATCACGTACTATAATATCGAAGTCAAGATTTATCGCAAGACTTTTTGATCAAACCTTGTTTGTACCGAAATCGGGAGTCTGTAAACGATTAAATCTGAACGATAATTCACGCAATGAACATCGGTCTTAATAATACGTCAATAGCAGTCGTTTAAGTACGATTTTTTTTCTTCACGCGTGTTCGATCGTTAAAGGAACTTGTACATGAACTTGCTGCCGAGGATCATCTTAACGACCATCTAGATAAGGGTAAAATGATCTGTAAGAAAACCGGTGGCGAGTGGTACCTTGGTCGCCCATTAATCAAAGGACAGGAGCGCTAATGAACCTGCACAAATACCGGATAGAAAACCCTTTCAAGGAACTTCGAATTCCATTCATGCCCCCATAGGGAAACCAAAGAGCAAAAACTATGAATGAAAGGTTCACATAAGTTCAGTTTTTCAAAGGGAATAAATTAAATCCTGAATTGTAGTAACATACTAAAATATTCAATTTAAAAAAAACATAATAATGGCAAATAAAATATTGTTTTTTGCACCAAATTATTCCCAGTTGTTTATAACTTTTTGGACATTAACCATAAACTCTCTTTTTTGGAAAATATTTCTCGGCCATCAATCAGGATGAAAAATAAACAGAAGATTACACTCGAATCCCGGTTTAATATTCACTACTACTCGACGACCGTAATCCCTCCTTACCCTCCGACCCGCGCAAATACGGAGTGCCGCCGAACGAAGTTCTAGGGACATCGTAAACCGGTATATATTAAATCGGTATTCGAGTGTAATAAAATTTGAGCAGTTGGAAAAATTGATGTATGATTATTTTTGCATTGAAAATAAATCTTCGGATGGGCTCGTCAAAACGTTAGTCGTTACTTCCGTTCTGCAATTGACTGAGCTCCTGAAATTGCTTCCTACCACTCATCCAATTATTCTACGCCCGAAGCTAACCGATCTCCCCATTATCGGATGACACGAACCCGAGCTTTTATGTTTAATTGATATTTTTCGTAACTCCACAGAAATCCAGGAGAGGGGTGCAACGAACGAACAGATATAATCCGGAACTCGACATTGCTCTCGTTAAAATATTTCGCCGGGAAAACATCGGTGGAGGAGCTGGTGTACATCCTGCTCCGATTATCCGGTAAAATAATACCCTCGACTGAACCACGGTTTAATCTATATCCTCAGTGAAAAAATATTTTCGCTTTTGCTGAAAAAATAAACAAAATATTTAGGAAGTATAATAGAATTTTAATTAGATTATATGAAAACAATGCAGTCAATCCGAAATCAAAATAAATCAGGATTTTGAAAAATGTTGGCTTCGAAATTTTATTTTAATTTCAAATAATGATAATTTAATTTCAATAATTTTCAAATAATCTCGAGTTCCGAATTTTCCTGATATGTGAAGGTTTCTCCGTAGTTTATTTTACGACAAACTGGTCCAAGGAACTCTTGAATGGAATCTCCACTCTTCTCGACTACTCTTCACGTCTATTATCCCGTAATAAATTACCAGAGTCGTAAAAACTTAAAGATCAGTTATCTTGAAAAGAGCTTCACAGATTTCAACCTGAACTCCTCACTCTGTAACTCTCTTCAGAGGGTTCAACCATTATTTTATTTTTATGTTGCACCGTTAGAAGTCAAACACAATAATAGTTTATTTGTTAATATGTTCTAATACTAACGATAAAAATTTGCAAGACAATTAAATTAAAGATGTTCATTAGGGTGATTCACAAAAAACTTGGTTTTTATTTTTCGGTGGCCGTATCGCTACAGTGCAGTGTGTTTGAGATTTTCGTAGTTTCCGATTTTTTAAAAATATACATATCAGTTTTAGAGAAATATATTATGGATAAAAATTGTACTTAATACAAAGGACAAAATTCTCATTGTGTCCGATTGAAAAAAATAATTTATCGCCGTTAAAAGGCGATACGACTTCTTATAAACAGACATTAAAAGACGAATACGACTTCTTATAAACAGACAGATATCAGAGCATAATTGTAACCCTAAACATTTTTTGTAAGGATTGAAAAAATTCTTGTACCTTTCCCATATAATAGGGAAAAGCTATATACATAATAGATATGAGATGAAAAATTTAAAACCTGGGCACCAGAAAAATATTTTTGAACAAATTTTTTTAACAAGACCTTTAATGGTTTCTCCATCAGTGAAATTTGATAAAATAGCAATATACATTAATAGGAGGAAGAAAGAATAACTTATGTTTTATAAAATCATTTTTAAAAATAGTTTCTTATATTCACAACGAACGTACAATTGAACAATTTACATTTCTCTTGTGAGGAAAAATGTTATATACAATCCATATATTTTCTTATATTCGCAACAAATTAATGGTTGAACAATTTACACTTTTCTTGTGAGGAAAAACATTATATTTTTTTATATGATAAAAAACTATCGCTAACGCATTTATGCGTTGCAAAATCACAAATGCATAAATCACTTTACGTCAAGTTCTTTCATTATCGTCGAGATTATCGTAGACTCGCTGGCTTCAGAAAATTGTCTTTGGTGTTTCTCTACGATTTGGAGCAAGTACTATTTCTGATCTTGTTTACTAAGAACAGTATTGAATGATTGTATTAGAGCGACACCTCTTTCAGCTAAATCATTGACAACCTTTAATTTTTGCACCTTCTCTCGAGCTTCGATGAAAGTTGAATCTTTTTCCCACAAACGATCTTTGTGCAGGAAGTGTAAAGATGTTATTTGACAAAAAGAGGTCTGCACTGTTTTTCGTGATAAAGTCAGATAGCTGACTTTGTAAAACAGTAATAAGTTATTCAGTAATAACTTATTAACAGTAATAAGTTATTCTTTCTT
The DNA here is from genome assembly GCA_037177015.1 of Euceroptres primus. Classification (NCBI taxonomy): domain Eukaryota; kingdom Metazoa; phylum Arthropoda; class Insecta; order Hymenoptera; family Figitidae; genus Euceroptres; species Euceroptres primus. The sequence goes on along the minus strand of JBAGKK010000554.1, from coordinate 580,933 downwards.
ACTCCTATTAATGTATATTGCTATTTTATCAAATTTCACTGATGGAGAAACCATTAAAGGCTTTGTTAAAAAAATTTTTTTATAAATATTTTTCTAGTGCCCAGGTTTTAAATTTTTCATCTCATATCTATTATATAGTTTTTCCCTATTGTATGGAAAAGGTACTAGAATTTTGTCAATCCTCACAAAAAATGTTTAGGGGTACAATTATGCTCTGATATTTGTCTGTTCAGAAGAAATCGTACATTTTATGCCTTTTACCGGCGCCAAATAATTTTTTTTTTTTAATCAAACACAAAATGAGAGTTTTGTCCTTTGTATTAGGTACAATTTTTATTCATAAGATACTTCTTTAAAACAGATATGTATATTTTTTAAAAATCGGAAACTACGAAAATCTTAATTTTTACGTAAATTTGATGCTCGCAACCTCTAAAATTTTTTTTAAAAATCTGAAAACATTAGGAGTTATTTTCTCACCCAAAGGACCACACTGTCGCGAGACGGTCGCCGAAAAATAAAAACAAGTTTTTTGTGAACCACCCTAATGTTCATTTAAGCATAATTCGATTGTCTAGATGAAATTTTCTATTTCTAGATGATTTTTTCTATGTAGCACAAAATTTATGCGGAGTTAAGATATATAATAATTTTTTTCTAATGTAAACAAATCTTTTAAATTTGCTTAAAACTTCAAAAATGAATTTTTTTCCATAAAATCTACGACCAAAAATTCGGGGAAAATTAATAGAACTTTTTTTTTTATTGCTACTAGTCCTAATATTCCTGAAGTTTAAAAGCTATAAATTCACTCAGTTTATACTATCCGTTCGCGTAACTGACAGCTTGTAGCATTTGGGAAAATCAGGAATCACTTTACTTCCTTGGGTTCAGAAAGATATAATCTTTTCAGCTCGCTTTTCAGTAACGATCGGTTAAGCCGTTAAGGTTCGAATATTTTTGACTGGCGCCAGTGGTATATATTTCAGGGCGATTTTAGGATTTGGGTCATTGTAAATTACGTGAAAATATAGAAACATGAGGAAAAACAATCGGGCGGCAACAAATTTTCCTCCTCGGTGGCATAAAAACCATCTACCGAAAAAAAATACCGACTATACAAATAATTTTCAGATATTTTATTATTTTTGATTTCCTTTTCTCGCAAGTTTCATTATTTATTTTATTTTTTTAGACGACAAAGAATCGTTCATGATTGAAAAATAAATTTTCTATACAATAGCAAAATCTGGGGCCTTATGAGAAATATATTATTTAAAAAATTCAAAGGCTGAGTGTTTTAAATTTGTTTGTATTGTTTTAACTTGTGTAATATTTTTTTTACACTTTAAAAACTAAGCTAAAATTAAAGTCAAAAAGTTGTACATCTTTTTAATTTCACTCAGAAAATGAAAAGAGATTGGGCTTAAGAATAGATTTAGCTCTGGTAGCTCGTTAGCGTGAGAGACAACGATAATAATCGTGTAATCTTCATCTTGGTAGCAAAGAATGATCTTTTTGCAAAGATAAACCGTGAGGATATTATTTGTTCTGCTAAACGTATACCTGAGAAAATCTTCATGTCTGACAACTGGAAGTCCTTTAAGCAACTAATTAGAAGATCATTATTTTCATATAACAGGTAATCATAATATGGTCACAATACATTGTTAGAACTGTCTTTAAGATTTTCAAATCCGTAAAAAATGTAAAAAATCTCATAAACTTGATTCAAAACAGAAATAATACTTTTAATACTACTTTAATTAATGCTTTCTATTCTTCCTTTAAAATTAAGTCAGAGCTATAAATTAACTTGCCTAATTTACTCAATTCATGGAAAAAAAGGAAAAAAATAGGAGTCCTGAAAATATAATATATTTAAATTAACTTCCTTTGTCCAGCTAAAAGCAAATTCTCTGGCGATCATGTCACCAAGTTTCCATTTCAAAGGATCTTTCACCACATGGCATTCTATCAATGCAGTCAGGCAAAATGTTTCTCATTTCACATTCTGTCCCCTAATGCCAAAAAGGTTCACTATCTACGGTCAGTGACTAATTCCAAAAGATGGGAATCTATCCATTTTTAGGAGTTAGATCGAGGGTCGATCTGCAGAAGACCACAGTGTTAATGAAATGACTACGACTGTGGGCGGAGCAATAAGGCGATGAAAAGGACAAACGGTGGAAGATTATAATGACTGCTTAATTCTAGGATGAGCTTATATTATTATAATTATAATAAGACACGAGGAAAAGGCACGCACGCATATACGAATTCGTGTACAAAAGCATCGGCCATGCCAAATGTCTCTCTAATCAAAAGGCAAAAATAGAAGGATCAGTGTCTGAAGGGGACTCACCACGCGACCATAACGCGCTAACGACCACTGGGGATACATTAAAAACAGTCCCAGATTCTTATCAGTTCACTGTGACACGATGCGTGCTCAGTACTTCAGCACGGCTGCTGTGGTCAATTTGATTTATGAATTTCGTTGCCAAAAAACTCAAAATTGTTTCCACAATCGAAAAACGAAGAATGAAACATCCGGCAGATGATCTGAGAACCAAATTTCCTGGATCCCAAAAAATTCACTTATTTGTTTCAATTTCTTTGTTCTGAAGAATTTTTTACTTAAAGTAACTGATTGTTGTTTACAGACAAAAGAATCATTCTTAGCTGTAAAAAAAAATTCTTAGCTGTAAAAAAAAAATTCTTATCTGTAAAAAAATTATGTTGTCTTGTCGCCAGATTTCTATTTTCTCAATGAGTGGTTCCATTTTCTATTCAGTGTCCTAATTCCATTTCCCAATTCAAATTCCTCAACGTCTACTGAAATATCGTTTCCAAAACTTCCCATCCAATGTTTCTGGGATGGTTGTGACAAATTTTCAGATCCAATTTCGTCTGGTTATTTCTCTGACGTAAAAACAAGTGCCTGGATCGATTTGTTCTCGTCGAACTAGGATGGCAATAGTATTTTTTATTTTTTAAAGGGGAGGTTGATGTTCTCCACTTGTATGATTTACGACAGCACGCGGTGTGGCTGTAGTGCAATTAGAGCCTAGAACCGATTTAGACAGAGGACACACCCACTCGTTGTTGTTTCTCGCCATACAAATGACAAAAAGCCAGCGTGCTGACGCTGAAATATTAATGAGGACTTTTAAATTCATCACCCGCAACTCTACGAGCCACCCGTCACTTGAGTTTGTGAAAAAAAATCAGCGAAAATTAATTAACCCAAAGTACAAATGAACGGGGACAAAATATTATATTTAAAGTTAAATTTCATATACTTCAGGCTATTTATTATTCTAATATTTAGAAATTAGAAATATCTTTTTCCACGCCTATCTTTCTATTTGAGCCTGGAGAAGTCGGAGAGAAAATGGAAAATAGAAAACGAAGGAGGTCAAAGTTTCGACAGAGCGCTCCACATCCTCGATTGCAGCAGAGATCACGGGGCATGCGTATATGAATAACAAAACAATGGCTTTGTTTTCTACGCAAAACGTGATACAACTCTAAAGTAACAAAATATCTTTGCAAGGATCGACACGCGATCCATTCGCCTATGGAGTCTCTGTACTTATAGTATGATATCCTCCATAAAACTCCCTTCCTCTCACTCTTACTCTCCCCCTGTCTTCGTGACTGACATTATACGGGTTCGTCACTGTATGAGTGTTAAGCCAACCTCTTTACGAATTCAAGATGAGACTTTATTAAGTATTTAGTTACGCGAGAAATTTCCATAATGAGGTTCTGCTCGTTAATTGCTCCGTTTCCTTCCCCTCTTGCTTTTCAGCAAAAAAAAAAGAGAGAGACATAGAGAAATATATTTTTTATCAAGCAATTAGGCTCATGCACGCTTCTTATTTTTCCTCTTTTGTCGATATAAATTGTAACGAGTTTTAAATTAATGTAACAAGAGTTGTTTTGAACGAAAAAAAATTTCTGGAATGCTTATGGAATGGAAAAACTTAATTGAGTGCAACAATTCGTTTTGTTTGTATGACTATATTTTAGATGGGAAACTGATAACGTAATTAAAGTTCCTCTTCTTTCTAAATATAGTTATTATAATTTAAACCTCTAGGAAAAAATATGTGTATCGAGGGGTTAACCAGTACTGAATTCAGGTATTCACTTGCCCTTGAATTTGAATTCTTTGAATTCACCTTGGATTCTTTTAATTTTCAGGAATTCTTCTGAATTCTCTGAATTTACCTTATTTTTTCTAATTAACCTTGAATTCATTGTATTCTTTAGAATTCACCTTGCATTCTTTTAATTTTCCTGGAATTCTTTTGAATTCTCTACATTCACCTTATTTTTTTAAAATTAACCTCGAATTAATTGTATTCTTTAGAATTCACCTTGTAATCTTTTTAATTCATCTTAACTTTTTTTTGAATTTTCTTTGAATTCTTTGTATTATTTTGAGTTCGCCTTGTATTCTTTCGAATTCTCCTTGAATTCTTTGAATTATTTTGAATCCTCCTTGTATTCTTTTGAACTCTTGAATTCAAATGTGTATCAAAATTGCTAATGGTAAACCCCTCGGTGTGTATAATTATTTTTATTTCTCTTGTATTCTTTGTATTCTTTTAAATTTATTGAATTATTTCGAATTCATTTTTTATTTTACATTCTCTGAAATCACCTTAATTTCTTTTGAATTCTTTGTATTCTTTTGAATTCTCCTTGAATTCTTTGAATTATTTTGAATTCTCCTTGTATTCTTTTGAATTCTAAAATTCAGATGTACATCAAAATTGCTAGTAGTAAACCCCTCGGTGTGTATAATTATTTGTATTTCTTTTATGTTCTTTGCATTCTTTTGAATTCTTTGAATTCTTTCCAATTCACCTTGTATTTTTTTACATTCTCTGAAATCACCTTAATTCCTTTTGAATTCTTTGTATTTTTCTGAATTCTCCTTGAATTTTTTGAATTATTTTGAATACTCCTGGTATTCTTTTGAATTTAGGTGTATATCAAAATTGCTAATGGTGAACCCCTCGGTGTTATTTTTATTTCTTTTGTATTCTTTGTATTCTATTGAATTCTTTGAATTCTTTCGAATTCACCTTGTAACGGAAAGTTGCCGAAGACAAGCCCACTTCCATATTTTCCGAAAATTTTCGATTTTAAGGAACTTTAGAAGCAAAAGTGATTACTGACATCATAGTTTCATGTTAGTTTTACAAAATCCACGTGCTTAAAAGTTCAAAAAATATTTAAAAGACAATACATTTCAATTGTGAAAAAAATATGTATTTTTCCCGTCTTAGGCAACTCGGTATCCTAAGATGGGCCCCTTTTAAAAATCAAAAAAGCTATGTAATTAAACACTAGATATTGATAAATTTTATTCGTAGCGTACTGTTTAAAAACATTCTGTACATTTATGACATATTATTCATGCAAAACTCATTATAAAACGTAAAATATGCGTTAAATAAGGTCTAACAGAAAACAAGTACTAAGAAAGATCACGAATTTAATATTTATAAAAAGTTGTAAAATGACAAATGTTATCGTAGATCAAGAATTTACTAATATAAAGTGAATAAATAACATATTTTTAAAAATTTCTTCTTCATAATCAAAAAGCAGTAAAGAGGTTAGGAAAGGTACTAATTATGGCGGAAAATTTAAACATCTGACGTACTTGCGGTGTATCGTCGGTAATTCATAGATAAAGCAGATTACCCTTTTTCAGCAGTTTTCTAGCCTAACCGGGGCCCGTCTTAGGAATTTCGCAAGTTTACGATTTTTAAAATATTTTTATTAAACAGCATAAAAATTAATAAAACGTAAGTAACAATTGCTAAGTTTTCAAAATTATGTATAAAAAAAAATAATAATAAAATAACTTACTCCTTCAAATCATAGAAGTTATCAGGCCCGTAGAGAGAAAAACCGGGTCCGGGGGGGGGGGGTGATAGGCCTCTGTATGTAATTTTGAAAATTTAGAATTCAGGCTTTTATTTTTAAAAAATTTATTTTCTCACAGTTCCGGAAAATCCGGACCCCCTCGAAAACTCCGGTCCCGGGGAGAATCTCCCCGTTATCCCCCCTCCTCTCGTTAGGCCTGGAAATTATTAAATCACAACTTCTAAAAGGGGTAAAAGTTCGTTCTTTAATGTACAAAAATAATTTTTCCTTTCTGTTTTCCTTAATTTACTTCCAATGCAAAAACAAAGACTTTCAAAATAACTAGAATTCTGCTAAGCATGTATACATAAATAATGAATATAATGTTTTCATACAAAAATATTAAGGGTGGCCCGCCTTAGGAGGTAGCCCGTCTTAGGAAACTTTCCCCTATTCCTTTAAGTTCTCTGAATTCACCTTAATTTCTTTTGAGTTTTTATTTTATTCTTTTGAATTCGACTTTTCTTCTTTTGAATTCGACTTTTCTTCTTTTGAATTCGACTTTTCTTCTTTTGAATTCACCCTGAATACTCTGAATATTTTTGAATCCTTGTATTCTTTTGATTAAACCTTAATTTCTTGTATTCCGCCTTCTCTTAATTCACCTTCAATTAATCTTGAATTTTTTGGAATTCTGTGTATTCTTTTGAATTTTTTGAATTCGCCTTGCATTCTTTTGACTGAACCTTGAATTCTTTTGAATTATCCTTGAATTCGCCTTGTATTATTTTAAATTCTTTGTATTTTTTAATTCAGTTGTACATAAAAATAAAATAGTGGTGAACTCCTCGGTGTATAATAAATTTTCTTTAATTTCTTGTAATCTACTGTGCCAACGTCTCTAAAATTGAACAAACACTCCAAGTTTCAAAGTGATCCTAAATTCTAAGCCTGTCCAGAATCTGTTACATCAATTTGTTTTGAAAGCTCAAGATGTTAAAGGTCCGCAGAACGGCAATAATTCGGTGGTAATAGAGTCAAAGAAAACGAAAAGGGACATGTTATTTCAACTCATCGAGGCCGAAGATGATACCAGGGAGTACGTTATACACGTGTTTCTTGAATCCCAAGAACGTCTCGAGTTCCGAACGGAAGGGGCGTACCGGATGTTTGGGCTCACCGCTTTAGGGACATGTGGTTGGACAGATAGCCATCCTTGAAGGTAATTAGCGGTGCACAGTGCGAACAAGCGGTAAGCAGCCTAACGTTACACACGCGTGAACATATCTATACGTCCGGGTAGATATCAACAGACACGCCACCTTACCCATTTGTTCTCCACGCTGACAATGAGCCAACCCTTGATCTTGGATCAACGAAGGCAGAAACAGTTTTACTATCTGATCCTAAAGTGGCGCCAATTTTCCATGAAACATTTTACTCAAATCATCAAAAAACCAATCGATTCATCGAGATCAATTCAAATGATCAATCCAAACTCAACAAAACTTGTATCATTTTTACGAAAAATGAAGGTAATTAATTTGAAGATAAAAGACTGAAGCAAATGATACCTTGAGTCCGAGTAGTCACTCGAGAAATCTGGCGACGGAAAAAAAGCTGTTAAACGACGATAGATCCTAAAAGATAGTCTCGGATTACGGGTGGCCATATATTAGGTTTTAAATGTTCACGGCGAAGTATCACGTGACCCGAAGAGCGCAGGAGCGTTGGACGGGGTTTGTGAATGGCCGTAAGTCGGCAGGACCTTTTGGCAAAAGGGCGGAGTCGAAAGTGAAATTCTAGAAGAACTACGGTAGGACGACGAATTCTGAGACTATTCAGAGGCAAATAGCGCCATGGAAGACGATCCCTTGGCGAGATGACGCCATCCTGGCGCCCCAACTACCCCGCCTGGACCCCATAAAATCAACTCCGATCAGAACTAAACCGTCGTCTCACTCAGATGTCAGGAAAAAATGCATTCCTGCATTTCCGTTTGCTCAGAGGATAAATGACTGTTTAGTAAAACTGACATTTTTATCCACAACTAGACAGTGCTTCAGTTTCTTTGGACAATAAAATTTCGAATTCGATCCCTGAACCAAAAACATGAAAAAGCTTCATTTTTCCAATTCAGATTCTTAACTCAATTTATTAACAACTGAAGAATATTTGTTTTTAGTCTCAACAACTATTTTCAAAATCAAAATACTGCGTTAGATCAAGTTGTCTACTCAAATTTTGAAAAAAAATTTCTGATTATTTCAAGTTAAAAAAAATAGTTTTCCTTAATATCTCTCATCCATATCTCATTAATTAAATTGCCAGTAGTCAATCGAGAAATTCACCCACTAGCAATTTTGATGTAAGCCTGAATTCAAAAGAATACAAAGAATTCAAGGATAATTCAACAGAAATTAAGGTCAATTCTGAGAATTGACCTTGAATTCTGAGAGTTGAATTCAAAAGAAATCAAGGAGAATAGCAAAGCATACAAAGAATTCCAAAGAGTTCAAGATTAATTCAAGATGAATTCAGAGAATTCAAATAATTTCAAGGTGTACTTAAATGAATTCAAGGATAATAAAAAAGAAATCAAGATGAATTCAGGAAATTCAAAAAATACAAGGTTAATTCAAAAGAATTCAAGGAGAATTAAAAGAGAATTCAAAAGAAATCAAGGTGAATTCAAGAAATTTAAAATACAAAAATTGCAAAAAAATGAAAGTAATTCCAAAGAATTCAAGGTGAGTTCAGAGAATTCAAAAGAATACACACAATGCAAGGTTAATTTAAAAAAAGTAAGGTGAATTTAAAAGTATGCAAAAGAATTCAAAAGAATACAAACAATTCAAGGATAATTAAATCGAAATTAAAGTGAATTCAGAGAATTCAAAAGAATACCAGGTGGATTCAAAAGAATTCAAAGCATTCAAGGTTAATTCAAAAGGATTCCAGGATAATTCAAAAAAATACAATGTGAATTCAAAGAATTCAGAAGAATACAAAGAATTTCAAAGAGTTTAAGATTAATTCAAAGTGAATTCAAAGAATTCATGCAGAATTCAAAAGAATACAAGGTGGATTCAAAAGAATTCAAAGAATTCAAGGAGAATTCAAAAGAATAAATAGAATTCTAAGGAATACAAAGAATTCAAGGATAATTCAAAAGAATAGATTGAATGCAAAGAAAATAAAAATAATTTCAAAGAATACAAGGTCAATTCAGATAATTCAAAAGAATTCAAAGAATTCGAGGTTAATTTGAAAGAATTCAAGGTGGATTCAAAGAATATAAAAGAATGCAAAGAATTTAAAATAATTCAAAGAATTCAAAAGAATTCAAGGTGGATTCAAATAATTCAAAAGAATACAAAGCATGTAAAAGAAATTAATGTAAGTACAAATAATTCAAGGTTAATTAAAAAGAATTAAGGTGACTTCAAAGAATTTAAAAGAATTCAAGGAGAATTAAGAGAATATAAAGTGAATTCAACAGAATTCAAGGGCAAATGACACCTGAATTCAAGTAGTGGTTAACTCCTCTAAATATTCTACAAAGTTAAAATGTCGAAATTGAAAAATTTGATTTTTAATTCTTGACCTCTATTGCAGACTATAGAGTTTTAACTGTTTTCCACAAAATTAAAAAAAAGCTTTAAGGTATCATCCCATTTTAGACGCCCAAAAAAAATTATTTTTGCGAATTTTTCAAGCAATTTCTATTAT
>JBAGKK010000554.1:547187-561671 GCA_037177015.1 Euceroptres primus | reverse complement strand
TTAAAATAATGAAAACTTGAATTTTACTGCGATCAAAAGTAAATTCCCGGTTTCTTAATGAAATTCCTGGTCATTTCCCGGTTTTTTCTCGGTCAATAAAATTCCCGGTCTTTCCCGTTAATTTCCCGGTTTCCCGGTCAAGTCGCCACCCTGAAACATTCAAACGCATATAGAATGTTTTCTAAACACTTCATTTTACACGAAGGTTTCAAATAATTAATTAAAAAATTCAGAATAAAATTACTCTCACCAATAATTTAGAATTTATCATTTTGATAACAAAATCCCAATTGGGTCACCACTTTATTTACTCAAGCAAAATAAACATCTCTCACCCGTCAAACCGAAATTTTAGTTTAGAATGCTTGGTGAAATTTTTTAAGTTAAACGGTCTGAAAATAAAAACCCTTTACTTTCTTGGTATTCGATTTTAAAAGTGTTTAATTTTAAATGCTTCTATTTGAAAATTTCGAAATGTAACCATCGTTTTTCATTGAAATTATCAAATCTTGAACACTTACAGATTTGAAATCCTCCATATTGTTTTTCTTTGTTGCATTTGGAAGGCAACTTAAAATATTGAAATCGTAAAATGTGCTTAAAAACATCTAAAAATATTGAATCTAATTGCGTTTTATTAATTCAGACCGCATATAAGGGTAAAAACGACTTCGTGGTAATGCCGCTCAAGGCGAGGAATGTCAAGGAAAAAGTCGAGGAAGCCAAGGAAAATCCGAGCTCGACGGCATCACAAGAAGAAAGGGTAAAAAGGGAAAGTTTCTTGAAAAAAGGGGTGAAAAGGGGAAATCTTTTAAAAAGAGGAAAAATAGGGGAATAGGGGGAAGACTGTGAAGCCTGCCATTCATCTTGTGTTCACGTGTTCCTATTATAAATCTCGTAATATTTTTCAATTTATTAGTTTTTATAGGCCCGAAATAAACTGAAATGAAATAGATCACAAAAAATACTTATTTCGCCTTTCTGTGCCAATTTTTTTCACTTTACTAAAACGTGGCCCAGATCACTCAACTCTATTACTTTCCCAATAATTTACTTTTCTGAAAATGTCACACGTGATCGATGACGTCCGATATTTATCGGAAATATTCCCGTTATATTGAAGGTTCAGTGAAAGATACGATCGATTTTGAAAAATGGCTCACCAAGGTGCAATCCTGACAATTAGTCTCGTGCAACAGTACACATGTGGATCATACAGCAGGCCTGCTTGATTGCTGCCAGAGCTCTTAGGTAGATTTATTGACCTGTCATTGGGGGTTCACGCGAAAATGCCAAATTTAGAATACCCCAGGTGTTAAGTAACAGACTTGCGAGTGTGTATAATGAGTGGTTGCAGATGATAGACACCAGATTCACAGAAAAAGCGGTGATCCTGGTAATTAATTTTTTTTAAACATCCTCCTTTCACACTGTTTACTCCTTATCACTCAAGGCGACTATAATTTAAAGGATCGTCCTCGTCGTTCATCAGAGGTGAATCGATAAATAAGTCGATAAGACATTGTAATACGTATCGTAATTACGACGATATTAGCCTCGACATGATGGCAGATTAATTAACCTCGGAAGAAAAGTTTTCTTCCATACTATATTTAAATATCTGCCTTTCATAGCAGCAGAGGAGTAATTAATTATCAACCTGTTTTAATGCCAGGGTAAATCCTCAGATCTACATTTTTTGTAGCTCATAAATATTGGCATTAAATATTAACTAGGTAATAAAATATAAAGTAGAGAATTGTCTCAAAAATTACTCCAGCTGACGCTAATTCAAACGATTTAATAAGTTTGAATAGATTTTATATTGTGGTGATTTTAGGAAGCGCAAAAATGACTCAAGTTTCAAAAAGTCGTTTTTGCTTTCGGGGTCCCGTTTACTTAAATTTTCAAGAAATTCCTTACCTTTAGCCTGGTGAGACGAGGTTCCTCCGCAGCAAGTTTCGCCAGGGCCTGATAGTCTCCTTGCGCAGCCCTCACCAGCCACTCGCGCGACTTGCCGTCCAGTTGCTGCAGGAAGTAAAGTCAAAGTTAGAATTTTTTTGAGGCAATCTTTACGAATATATTGATAGCTCTTGGGAAATTTTTTAATTTACGAAAACATGTTTTTTAAAGAACTGTCGAGTGCACTCAGACCATTAACAATCATCAGAAACAGTTTATGGAACAAGTTAATTTTTTTCTAAATAGTTCTAACGCAAATGTTTTAAACTCTCGAAATATAGACTTGAAGTTTGTTGAAACTCTTTTAACCCTTTCAGGCATACAGTTTTTTATGTGAGAAAACAATTTTTCCTGCGTCTAATGACTAATTTAGGATCTAAGGAAACAAAAAAAATCAATATCAGAAAATCGAAAATTTTCGACATTTTCACATTTTTTTCTCGCAAACTAATAATGATTTTTATCTGAAAAACAGCATACAGCATCGCAAATTTTCTGAGGAAGTAAAAAAATATTTTTTCAATCTGATAGTGCCAAAAATAACTTAGTCATACATAAAAAACTGCAAAAACCAAGGTGTATCATATATAATACGCTGTGCATCAAAGGGTTAAAATCACTTAGGTCTTAAAAATATTAATAATTATTAGCATATATATGATTATAATGGTAATGAGTAAGGGATTATATTGTCCCTCGATAACAATAATCGTTTATATTCTTAGCTGGCAATTTTAGCTTTAGGGCCCGAATAAAAGAATTCAATTAATTATATTAATTGAACCAAACGTTTCGGTACACAAAAGTGACCCTCTTCAGTGGTTTTATTTATTCTGAAAAAACATTTAAAAAATTTTTGGTATCAGGAACAGAGTGTACAGATATAGTTAAGAAATTGACAGATTACACAGGCACACAAAAAAAAAGTGTGCGGAGCCAAAAAAGCGACCTATATAGCATTGTAGTATTGATATAGCATAGTCAAAATCTGAATTGACTGGCATTTTCTGCTTACCAGTTTTTTTAATTCGAGTTTGAATTTTTAGTTTAGGTCAAATTATCCCAAGTAGGCCACCATAAATCGAAAGTCGTTTTTTTCACTGTAAAATGAATTTTTTAATAGCCTTTATGTTCGAAAATATTTCCCCCAGTTTTGGTCGCAAACAAAATTTTTTGCAAAAGTTATTAACAATGAAAATTTAATGTTACAACATAATCAACATTTTTCTCATGAACGGCTAAATGGATTTTGATGATCTTACGTTGAAATTTTTGTTTAAAAACGTACATGCCAGAAATATTTCTTCTGAATGTAAAAACATTGAATTTGTTTGAAAAATATCAATTGTTTATAAACAAATTGAACTTTTTTTCTTTCAAAAGAAAAATTTTCTTTGCATGTTATTCTACATTTTTTCTGGAGAGAAATGCGAAAAGAAATACTAAGTAGTTTCTATTACAATAGAAACTACTTAGTATTTCTTTTCACACGTTATTCTACATTTTTTCGCATTTCTCTCCAGAAAAAATGTAGCATAACGTGCGAAATGAAATGCGAGAAATGCGAAAAGAAATACTAAGTAGTTTCTACTACAATAGAAACTTTTCGTATTTCTCTCCAGAAAAAATGTAGAATACGTGCAAAAAAATTTTTTCCTTTGAAAGAAAATTTTTTTGCACGTTCTATTATAATAGAAACTACTCAGTACTTCTTTTCGCATTTCTTCTTTTCACTTTCTTTTTTTCAAAAGAAAAAATTTTTTGCACGTTATTCTACATTTTTTCAGGAGAGAAACTAATAGAAACTACTTAGTATTTCATTTTGCATTTCTTCTTTTCACTTTTTTTCTTTCAAAAGAAAAATTTTCTTTGCACGTTATTCTGCATTTTTTCTGAGGAGAAATGCGAAAAGAAATACTAGAAAAAGAAGAAATACTAGAAATAGAAGAAAATACTAGAAATAGAAGAAAATACTAAGAAATAGAAAAAAAATACTAAGTAGTTTCTATTATAATAGAAACAACTTAGTTTTTTTCGCATTTCTCTCCAGAAAAAAATGTAGAATAAAGTGCAAAAAAATTTTTTTTTTTGGAAGAAAAATTCAATTTGTTTATAAACAATTGATATTTTTTAAACAAATTCAACGTAAGAATCATCAAAATCCGTTTAGCCGTTCACGAGAAAAATGTTGATCATGTTGTAACATTAAATTTTTATGGTTAATAACATTTGCAAAAAAATGTTGTTTGCGACCAAAACCTGGGGAAATATTTTCGAACATAGGGGCTATTAAAAAATTCATTTTACAGCGAAAAAAGCGACTTTCGATTTATGGTGGCCTACTTGGGATAATTTGACCTAAACTAAAAATTTAAATCCGAATACAAAAAAAACTGGTAAGCAGAAAATTCCAATCAATGCAGATTTTAACTCCGCTAGATCAATACTGCACTGCTATATAAGTCGCTTTTTTGGCTCCGCACACTTTTTTTTTGTGTGCCTGTGTTATTATTCTTTGGTGAATTTTTCACTTTAAAACGAAATTTCAAATTGCTCCACATTTCATTCTGTCACAATGCATAGGAATTTACCAATTTTACAAGGTTAGTTGATAACAATCTCATTATGTAATTACAATTTAATTTTCAAATTTGGATATAATCGTATTATTATTAGTTTTAATATTTATAAAAATTATTTGAATGTTTATAAATTTTAATTTATCCTAAAATGTTGTTAAAACCTATTATAAATTTTATTAGTTGCCTAAAACAAATAAGTTTGCCCAATTATTTTAAGGTCAACATATTTTTTAATTTGTACAAATTTTACCAAAGTTTATTTAAGATTGAGTTAGACCAAATTTGAAACTTCAAAAAATTTGTTGCTTAAAATAAATAAGTTTGTCCAATTATTGTGAGGACAATATATTTTTTAATTTCTCTTTTCGCATTTCTTCTTTTCACTTTTTTTCTTTCAAAAGAAAAATTTTTTTTGTACGTTATTCTGCATTTTTTCTGAAGAGAAATACGAAAAGAAATACTAAGTAGTTTCTATTGAAATTAATTATAAGTGTAATAAAAACTACTAAGTGAATAGAAAAAAATACTAAGAAATAGAAGAAAATACTAAGTAGTTTCTATTATAATAGAAACTACTTAGTATTTATTTCGCACTTCTCTCCAAAAAAAATGTAGAATAACGTGCAAAAAACTTTTTCTTTTAAAAGAAAAACGTTCAATTTGTTTATAAACAATTGAAATTTTGTTAAACAAATTCAAAGTTTTTATATTCGGAAGAAATATTTCTGGAATGTACATTTTTAAACAAAGATTTCAACGTAAGAATCATCAAAATTCGTTTAGCCGTTCACGAGAAAAATGTTGATCATGTTGTAACATTAAATTCTCATTGTTAATAACTTTTGCAAAAAAATTTTGTTTGCGACCAAAACCTGGGGAAATCTTTTCAAACATAAGGGCTATTAAAAAATTTATTTTACAGCGAAAAAAACGACTTTCGATTTACATATATGGTGGCCTACTTGGGATAATTTGACCTAAACTAAAAATTTCTTTTAAAAAACTGGTAAGCAAAAAATTCCAATCAATGCAGATTTTGACTCCGCTAGATCAATACTGCAATGCTATACATATAGGTCGCTTTTTTGGCTCCGCACACTTTTTTTTTGTGAGCCTGTGTTATTATTCTTTGGCGAATTTTTCACTTTAAAACGAAATTTCAAATTGTTTAACATTTCATTCTGTTACAATGCATAAGCATTTACCAATTTTACAAGGTTAGTTGATAACAATCTCATTAATTACAATTTAATTTTCAAATTTGGATATAACCGTATTGTTATTAGTTTTAATACTTATAAAAATTATGTTAAACGTTTATAAATTTCAATTTATCCTAAAATGTTGATAAAGCCTATTATAAATTTTATTCGTTGCCTAAAACAAATAAGTTTGCTCAATTATTTTAAGGTCAACATATTTTTTAATTTGTGCAAACTTTACCAAAGGTATTATTATTTAAGACTGAGTTAGACCAAATTTGAAACTTGAACAAATTTGTTGCTTAAAATAAATAAGTTTGTCCAATTATTGTAAGGACAATATATTTTTATCTAAATATATTTATTATATAAATATATTTATATCTAAATCATAAGGCAAATTTTACCAAATTAATCATTATTTAAGACTGAATTATACTAAAATTTGAAATTTTAACAACGTTTTAAACTGAAAAATTCACCAAAGAATAATCTGTCAATTTCTTAAGTATATCTGTACACTGTGTTCCCGATACTAAAAATTTTGAAAATTTTTTTTTTCAGAATAAATAAAATCTCTGATGAGGGCCACCATTGTGCGCCGAATCGTTTGATTCAATTAATAATTAATTGAATTCTTTTATTCGAACCCTAAAACCAAAATTACCAGCGAAGAATATAAACGCTTACAATTATTATTAGAAACCTTTTCTGATTTTGATCTCGAGATTATTCCCTCTGATAAATATAAACACAAAATCATCAATAATTTTAGATTTTGATTAAAAGAGAAAACCTAATACAATTTTTTTACAAATTAAAGTTTAATGGCTTGAGCAATTTTAGTTAGCTGCAGATGCCAACACTCTCCGGCGCGAAATTCAATTTGCGGATGAAACATCGATCGTAAGATTAATATCGACAATGAAGGTAGAATAAATGATGTTGATGAACTTACCGAAGCAACAGAAGCTCTGTCATCCTCCTCCGCCCCCTGTGGAGAAAAAAGAAAAGAAAATTAGTGTCCGATCGAAAATGGACTTGACGCGCTTACGTCACAAGGGATAAAGATTATGGTATGGGGTAATATATGTGTGTATAAAATAGACGTATATAGAGTGCCAATGAAGTGCACTTCATGGCAGGAGAATAGAGGGGAGTTGGGAGAGAATGCGTAAAACAGCGGGAGGCCAACGTAGCATGGTTTGATATACGGATCCAATAATTGATTTTCTGACGCTGGACCACGACTTACGCAACCCCTGTCAACCACTGGCCTCGTAAACTATTCGAAATCAACATATAACGGGTCCCTACAATATGTACTTGAAAATGTTGCTAGTCATTCGATCTCTAAAGTTCATGTTGACATGTGTACCATTATTAAAAAAAGTGTACACGAATTAGATAGCATTCATGAACTCTTCAGAAGATTTTTAGATATTATCACTATCACTATGTCTGATCTTGTCAATAAATGTGTCAGATTGAATTAAGTTCTAAAAAGAAATTTTTCATGAGAATTTTTTTTCTACAATTACTTTGTTTCTTGTGGATAGATTTAGAATGTACTCACGTACAAATATTTATGAAGAAAGCTAATGGAAGTACGGAGGTGAAATCAGAAAAAGATAGTGAGAAGAGAAAGAGAGACGAGAAGGTCTGATCACCCAGGAACGCTAAATGACTACTCATCCCTGTTAAACTGTTTGTATTTTCACTCGTCACGATTACGAGCCTCATGGGGTGCTCATATCAGATGTCAAAAGGCGATTCTGAGTCTTCGTAAGCCACGCCACAAACGCATGATTCGCAAATTCATTATTCCCCAGAAGGATATCTTTATCCAATCGTCCCAAAAAAATAATCCAACATCGATAAAGAATTATAACTCGAGTTAAGAAGATTTAGAAATATTTTTACTTTACAAAATCTTTCAATGAGGATTGCCTTTCGTATTTACAAAAAGCCAAAAGTTAAAAAGTTAATGAGAAATTAAGAAAGAATTTCTAGATGGAGAAATTTTTGGAGTCGTATGGAGAAATGAAAACCACTGACCCCCCGGAGAGTCAGATGGTGCAGTGAAGGTGCGTTCCCAGCTCTCTGTGGAGCTCTTCTATGTGAACATGTACAAGAATACAGGTACACACAGTGAAATCGGGCTTTATTATATGCATGGGTCACGCGCTATCCTCCATCAGTGATTCAACAATCGTATTTTCAATAAGCGGTCGTTATTGCCTGGCCCGGCAGGGATTAAGGTTCTGATAGTGGGTCGTTGACTATGCGTATAGATTTTATAGTTCATATACAGATTAGAGTGAGCGTCGGGGGAAGTATTTACGCACAATATAGTCAGGGCTTCTAATGTTTTCCATTATTTGCAGTGCAACCTAAACCACTGACTCATCAAATATCTGCCCAATCCCTTTCTATGATAAAAATCAATTCATTTTATCAAGTCAATCAAGTCAAATTTAAAATAAAATAAAAAATATCTTAGTTCAGCCACCTGAGTCATCAATATTTTAATCAGAATTTAATGGAACAAAGGAAATTACTTGAGAAAAATTAAATCCCAGTCACCAAGATTGAAAATGGTTTGATACTTGAAAAAAAGAAGTCAGCACCACACATTAGCACCGATGCCAATCCTATCTCTTTTTTAAGGCTCTTAAAAGCACTCAAGTGGAGGGAATCACTCTTGGAATCACCAAAATGTTAAGTACATCGAGGCATTATCTCGGCGAAATCAGGATCTTTATCAGTGGCATCTCGATGGTTGGGATCGATTCTCGAACGATGCCGAGATATCGTGTTCCAGATCGCCGATGGGATCGCGGAGGGGACACTTGTTTGCTGGTATCTCTGGGGCCGGGTAAGAGATATGCAAATTTCCAACTCCCTCTTGATGCTGCAACCCGGCTGGAAATGCGAACCAACGGACCAGTCAGCGAAGCCACGGGCCAAGGAATATAATGGCGTGGTTATCAGATAAGCTTATAGGATGGGGGTTAATCGTAATGGCATCGCAGTGGCGTTCCTGTGGGCTCCACCTCAGCTGAAGAAAGTGGAGGTGGTGGAGATGGGATGCGGAGGCGGAGGTGGAGAATGAAGGCCCCACCTCGGCGCCTGCTCCCGTCACCGCGTCATTGTTTCGCCGTAATTAATATTTTAATTGAGATCACCGGGAATTAATTAACGCACCGGCGCGATTAAACCCTTCTCTCAACCCTCATTCCCCTCCCCCCTCAACCCCCTTCAGGAGGAGGAGGGTTCCGACGTTCGATCGATCGCGAACGAGTCTCTTGTATATTGTAGAGGCTGTTTCGAGGATCGTGATAAGTCTCGATGCCTTGGCTTTGACGTTGCCTAACGAGGCGTCGTCGTCCCTCTGATCGATCTAGATGTAATTAGTTGATTTTTAGATGAACCGAAACCCCACCATTGACGAAAAATGTGTTAGGATCCGGCGAGAATATAAATCTTTGATGGTCACACATTGAGAAAAAAAAGAAATATTGAGTCAGCAAAAAATTTTCTCCAGCGAAGAAATAAAGAAAGAAATATTTATTTCAGGCGATGACAATTTCTTTGATTGAGGTAAAGATATCTTCGATTCAAACAAATATTTATTTAAGGCAAAAAGGATTATGAGTAATAAATATTTAATTAAATTAAATTTTTTACATTAAAAATGTAGCAATAAATCTAATTCTTAGTTTCAAAGAAATAACTCTTTTAAGTGAAGAATATTCATTTGCATTAACAAAATTTTTCTTACAGTGAGATAAACCCAAATCAATGCATGCATTTGATATTTAAATATTTGATTTAAATCAAATTACCATTTGATTTAAATATTTGATTTAAATCAAATCAACATTTGATTTAAATCAAATCAACATTTGATTTAAATATTTGATTTAAATATTTAATTTAAATCAAATCAACATTTGATTTAAATATTTGATTTAAATCAAATCAACATTTGATTTAAATATTTAATTTAAATCAAATCAACATTTTATTTAAATATTTGATTTAAATCAAATCAACATTTGATTTAAATACGAATTCTGCACTTCAAATCATTGCATGGATTCAATCAAATAAATATTTCTTTGTCTGCAATACTCTCTAAATCTAAATTAGTAGTTTTCTACTAATGAAATAATGCCGAATCATTTACCAATTGCTTTAGTAAGCATTTCTACTAATTTTTAGTAGAAAACTACTAATTAATGGTAAAAAACTACTGATTCAAGTAGTAAGGGTTACTAATTTATTTAGTAAGAGTTACTAATTTATTTAGTAAGGGTTACTAATTTATTTAGTAAGGGTTACTAATTTATTTAGTAAGGGTAACTAATTTATTTAGTAAGCCTTACTAAGTGAATTATTAGTTTTCTACTGTGAATTAGTAGTTTTCTACCATTAATTAATAGAAGTGCTTACTAAAGCAATTGGTAAACGATTCGGCACTATTTCATTAGTAGAAAACTACTAATTCAGATTTAGAGAGTACTGAATTTCAAGAAACCTAGGTTTCTACTTTCTAGTCTAGTGTCAAAAAATTGAGTTAATTCTGTCTTCTCTGAAAAAAAATATTTCTTTTGCATGAAAGAAATATCACCAAAGAAATTATTTTTTGAAATAGAAGCCTTATTTTTTTGCTTCTAAACAATATTACTTAGTTAGTTTATATAAAAAAATTCCTGAAAACAAATAAATGCATTTTTTGGACCCAAGAAACTTTTTTTGTCAGTGTAAGTGCACCAGTATATTGATATATTAAACATAAACAATTTATTATAATAAATTACAAAAAATGTTTTCATTTTAACAGTCCAGAACCATGCAGGTTTGAAACTATTCTGTTTTAAAAGTTTTCGTCCTCTCGAGACGGACAAGGATTCGGGCTTCAATATCCCTCACAACGAATCCGAGTCTCTAAGCGAGGACTACTTTATGTGTGAAAGAAAAAACAATAAGAAGGAAGGGTCAAAGTTTTTGGAGAGAATCGAGGCACGCACTTAAAAGTTTTCAAGCTACCGTGTCGAGTGTGTTCGGACCGACAAAATGTTACAGTGTCAAATTGTCAATTTCTCTAACCAACTGGAGGGAAAATTTTACTTTTAAATCCCCATAAAAAATTTCCATAAACAACAGGGAAAATTTTAAAGCCTGACAAAATTTCAAGCAAATGAAATTTGTATCGGTCACCTGATAAATGAAGCTGTTTTTTAAAATCTAAAAATATATCAAAAACTGTCAGAAAAAATGCACAAGTTGTCAGGAAGACCAATAGGAAATTTAGTGGAGAATTATAAAACTTAGTATAGCTACAGACGCCCCCTGAAAACTTTTATGATATGATCATCATACTCCTAACGTTCCACAATTTATTCCATCGATGAAGGCAAAGAAAAATTGTTTGCTTGTTACTATCGGTAATAGAAACTCAAAAGTTAACGCTCGATTATTCGCATTGGTAATTCCAATCTCTAAATTGGAGATTCTAATCTGGGGTGTGCCGCTAACCTGTATATGCCCAAGTCGTCTGGCAAGAACCGACAATTAAACACACGTATGTCTGCAGTAGTCAGTGGAGGCGTGGCGAGAATGGGCTGCTAAATGCGAGATTATGTTCTTGCTGCTTATGCTTGTCCTTGAAGACCGAAATCTCGAAACAAAACGTTTCCGCAGTAAATAAAGCTTAAAACACCAGAGTTCCTTAAAATTGCATCAACTCCAAGCTGATGGTACCAAAAACTAGAATATTAATTTCATAAAAACCAAAACTAGAAGAATTGCTTGTATAGTTCAAACGAAGAACTCAACTAAAAGACCCGACAATTCACCAATTCAATGTCAAAGATAATCCTTTTTTCTTATAACAACACACCATTCATTTTAAAAGGTTTCATTTTAGTTCTCACACTCAGGCACGTGCTATTGTTGAAGTTTTGACACTAGCAACCCTGAATGGAAAAAAGCCTTGAGAGGATGTTGGCCCTTCCGAGTTCACAAGGTTGGAAACGTTTTAATAAGCGGCGTGTGCTCAAGGGGGTAGAGGGTGGGTGGGGTCTTATAAATACATTCGGCTGCTCCATTCGAGGAGTAAGGTCCATGGTAGTATCAGACGATGAATGAAGGGGTCGGGGCTCGTGAGTGGAAATGGAGAGAGGAGAGGGTCAGAACGAGAGGCAAAACATGTTGCGGCACGAGCTGCCTCGAGAGCTCCGCGGAATTAGCTTTATTACAACCTGGGGGCCATCCATACATAGCTAACAGGATACGAACATCCACTGGCCAATAAGCCGAATACTAACCAAACATTTTGCGGCTCGCCGCACCGCGAAGTACCCTGCTGATACCCTCGAAAACATGGATGCTGAATGGGGATTGTCGAGTACCAGGGACTATTCGAAATTTACCGCTCAGGTAACCAAAGTGTCTTCCGAAAGTTATCTCATGATTCTTGGGAAAAAAATCGCTGGAAGAAAATTGGTTCTGTTTATTTGGATCTACTTATTTGGATCAGCCTATTCAGAACCAGGGAGACCCATCAGCCAGGAATCCCGAGAATTAGATTCGAGGTGTATGGAGCAACACGTGGAGTGAATCTCTGGCGAGAAAGGAATTTCGAAATTCGTCGTCTCGTCTCATCGCAATCGAGATCGATTATGTGAATCTGCGGATAGCGTTATCCTGATTTATTCCCCTAATGGGCGTTCGCGCATTCATTTCGAGAGAACGAGGCAATTCCAACGGGCCTTCGACGCTACCAGCAATGCTACTGGCACTGACAGGAAAACTCTCGCTGGGTGATTCAGCGTTTGGTTCGGCGACGCCTCCCAACGACCGCCATGATGCCTATCTACCCACACATCCTCATCGGTTACCATACGTTGCTATCATTTGAATCCTTAATCCCAGTTTCCGAGAAGTTTCCAACTCGAGATCTCCATTTCCCAGGAGGATTCAAGTGGTTGTTAAATCTAGCTGATTGCTCTGCTGAAAACCACAAAACACTGGATGATTGAAACTCTCGATTTTCTGAAAGATGTCCTACTGGAAGATAGTTACCACAAGATGTTCATCAACCTAAAGCTTCCATTCATCAAATCCCGGACCTTAAAATATCCGTCTTGAGAAATTAGAGAGAGAAATTAAAGACTGTAAACTACGAGAGAAACAAATCGCAAACACACCCATATCGATTATAATCCACGTCGCTTTTGTAATAAGCCTCATGATCGAGTTGAGATACCAGTTATTTCAAAATGGCTTTACCAGCCGCAGATTTCTATAGGGATTGCGAGAAGAGAATACCAAGACAAGCCCCGATGTGGATATATATAACCATCAGAAGGCAGAAGGTAGATAAAGAGGGCGGAGGGAAAGAGAGAGCAGTATAGAGTGGAAATTAGTGATCGGCACGATTATTAGTTTGCCAGAGCATGGTAGAGGGTGATTCATAGCCAGCTTGTCGTATTTTCGCGCGCAAATACTCGGAGTTTGGTCCGGATGGGGAACATGGAGCAGGTTACACACGCCTACCTCGTGACAGGAATATTCGTACGTACCATGTTCGTCTCGGTGCGCCAAAACCCCGGAATACACCGCATCGCTGCGATCATATCGCGAAAGCTAATAAATTTCACCTAGGTATGGGGAGATAGATTATATTCGTTTCTCGCGTTCAGACCCCGTTTATTTCTTCTTTTCAAAGAGCTCTAGAGTGAAAATGAATAGATCTGACCAATATCATCCACGAATCGAAGAATTTGAATTATTTCTCCTCAACTTCCTCGAGAAATTTTTCCACTTTTTGCTCTAATCTTCTCTATACTACTCAAGTTCAAATTTTGAAAGCGTATGATGATAAAGCTGCAGGAATCAGTACTATGATATTTTTCTTAAAGTCGTTTGGAACCTTCCCCCAAGTCTACGCCAAGAACTTAATTTCTTTTGAGATCTTTCATTGTTCTATCGAATTCTGATCTCAATAATGAATCTCCTTTAATCATCAGCCTGTACTTCGTTCTGGTTTTCTTGGATTACTTCATCGATAGGGTGGGCAGAAATTTTTTTTTTTAGATTTTCGATCAGGATAGGAAAACTCTTATTCTATCATCATTTACTAACCCCAAACCCACAAATTCAACGAGTATATTATAAAAATATATTTCTGTGATTTTTTACAGATTTTTAAAACAATATCTTCCGTTAGCAGAAGTGATTTGAAGTTTGAAAGTTCAAAAAAAGTGATTTTTTCGACATATTTCAATGCTGCTTCCACAGTTATCTTCGAAAATTCATTCATCGCAATATGCCATATGATTTTAAAAACCATTTGTTGAATAACAAAAATTCTGGTGGTAAATACACTTACGCAAAGTCAAAATTTTACTTAGTATTTTACTAAGTATTATTTACTAGTATTTTAAGGTAAACTAAAGTGGTTTAAAGACGTAAAAAATTTTTTCTTCAATTATCCTTTTTACAGGTTTCTTATACCATAAAGGCACATAAAAATCGAATGGGTCACATCAAAATATTTAAAAATGCCACTTTAGTGCGTCAAAGAGTGAAAAAATATTTTTCATAACACCTACATTGAAAATTCAAGTTTCGATGCCTGTACAGCGGGGCGAAAGTAGCAGTTTCAACCCTAGGGTTGAAAGTAAAAAACAGCTGACAGAAATTGCTTAGCGACGGAGTCACATCAC